>CAHIKZ030002911.1:1180000-1240000 GCA_903632075.3 Acanthosepion pharaonis
AAGTGTCATGGCGGGTCTTAGCCGTGAAAGTCAGACCTTGTAGAACCAGTAGTGTAGTTCGTACAAGCACTTTCCATGGTAGTAGCGATAGGGTAGTGAGTGACTCGCCACATCTCGCCTATTATACTAACCGGCGTTCCACTCTTGCTAGTGGTTAATAGTAATCCACTTTCTCATTGAGTGTGCAATGAGAATTTTCTACGATCTTCATTTCAATAAACATCTAAACGAAAACAAGAAAACAAACATAAAAGAAAATCATAAAGCAGAAGCTTTTGAATTTCTACACGTTATTTACTGCAATACATTTAAGAATCTAATGAGCTCGTGTACATTTTTAACACAAATTTTTTTTCAGGATTCCTTAACCAAAATTATCAGGTTTCTAACATCAAAAAACGATACAAAAAAAGACCTGATCGCTGTTTCAGGTTAACTAATGACTAGAATTTAGTCATTAATGGCTATAATAAAATCATTAAATAGAAACTGTACCTGTAAATACGGAGAAAAGCAAAGGGTTGACAGATTTAATCAAGTGTGACAAGGGCACAAACACTAAATATTTTAGTATTTGATCGCTTTTAAGAGTGATGTCATTCGTTCTATTAAAAAATTCACATCAAGATTCGGATTATTGAGATATTGATTACGATTCTATAAAACAAAAGACAATAAAATACAAGCCAAAAACAAATATATTGCGGCAGTTGTTATTGACGAGTTGAGTTCAAATTCCGCTCCAATCTGTTGCTTTCACTTTCGCACTGACGCCGTTAGAAAAAAGCCTGAATGCATCTCTTCTCCTACAATATAAGCCTTAAATAGCAGGGTAGACAGATCTTTCTAGCCTTTGATGGCAACCAGTCCAAGCGGAAAACAATTCTTAAAGCTAAAACGTGCAGAAGGCAACCAAAACCCGCTCCACTATTTCTCCCAAGGAATCATAACCCTTTCCAGATAATAAAAGAAAAGGATGCAGTGGAGTACCATGAACGCATACATTCAAAATGGGTTTTAAGAAGTCTATAAAATGCTGAAATGTAACGATGCCTCAATATGTTTGTATATATCGAACATTCATTTTTATAGCCATTTAATTTACTAAATGGTTGGTATATATAGAGTATCAATTTATTTCAATATAAATATGAATAAAAACCATGTTGAAAAAATTTCGAGTGGAATAAAAAGCGTATTCATGATATATATATATATATATATATATATATATATATATATGTGTGTGTGTGTGTGTGTGCGCACGCGCATATGTGTGTGTATGTGCGCGCATGCGAATGTATGAGAAAACGATATATAATTTCTTTTCGTGCATCAAGAACAACTTTAGGATAAAGAAGTATGACAAAGTGAGAAAAGTTTTCGTCTGATGCTTTTGTTTCTTTTTGGATTTCATTTCATTGAACTAAATTGATGTCGACATTGATGCGACTACACATGCGCACGAAATAAATGGAGGAAGAGAATTTTAAATAAATCTTTTAAAATTTAATATACATTTTGTGTATATAGCTTCATCGATTTCATTTTTTTTTTCTTTGATTATGTTCCTAACACTTTTTTATTTATTAAATATCCCACATTGAGACAATAAAAGAAAAGCCAAGAATGGTGAAATTTTTTAAGAACGTGGACGCAAATTTATTGTGGATGATCTAGCAATTAAAGCACTTTCTAAACATTTTCGTTTTAGTAAATTGTTTTCCCTTTTAATTAGAGTGACATTTTTTAAATAAAAATTGTAGTTAGTCTCTTTACTGTGAGCAGCATTTAATAAGCTTTTTATTTAAAATTCTTTTTGTGTACATTAATATTTTATTTAAATTCCTTGAGGTTTCTCCTATCTATTTCTTGTGGCAATTATTACAGGTAATAGTGTAAATTGGTCTTTCAAGTTTTATCTTATTATTTTGATTTGTATTAATTAAGTCTTTTATTGTTTTAGACGTAGTTGTGACGAATTTTCTGTTGAATTATTATTCTAGGGCGATATTCTGTTAGTCTATATTATAAACAATCATAGTATAGACTAATAGAATATCACTCTAGAATACCCAAACTTTATAGCCTCCCGAAAACCGACAAAGACGGCATCCCAGTGAACCCCATTATTTCAGGTATTGGTAGCGCTTCCAACAAACTAGCGAAAGCATTTACTCAAATTTTAACACCTCTCCTCGGAACAACCACATAATTCAGGCAACTTGGTTGAAAAACTAAGTTAAACAAATATGACTGACAAACTTATAGCTAGTTTAAATGTAGAATCTCTTTACACCAAGTATTTTGGTTAATAAATGTTTAAATTTTTTTTTCAAAAAAGCATCTAACACAATAAAAAAAAAATTAACCCTTCTTACCAATGGCTCAAAATAATAAAAATCTTCTATCACCAATCAATGTTATTTTACATTTAACAATAATTTTTATAAACAAAAAATTGGATTACCAATAGGGTCGCCTCTAAGTTAGGTTATGGCCTGTATTATGTCCTTTCCAAAATATTTTACATAAAATACATTAAAAATACAGTTAATTTTCCACTGAATTATTTCATATCCAATGCGAAACAAAAGGCTCATAAAATATTTCAAAATAGATAAGAAGTTCTTAACAAACACAACGAATCAAAATATATTGTTCTACTCACATAGTACAGATTGAAAAGAAATTATCTAAACTCAACATAAAAAAAAACTTAATACAAAATAAAATAATATGCTAAAACTTGAAGGAGGAATTTACTCTATAACCTGTAATGATTGCCACAAGGAATACATAGGAGAAACCTCAAAGAATTTAAATAAACGATTATATGAATATAAAAGGGATTAAATGCATTAGTTGATCTTCTAATTAAAAGAGAAAACAATTTACTAAGACAAAAATATTTAGAAAGTGCTTTAATTGCAAGAACATCCACCGTAAATTTGCGTCCAGGTTATTGGCTTATCTTCTGTTATCACAATGTGGGATATTTAATAACAAAGGTGATGAGCGCATAAACAAAAAGAAAAATCATCTAAATTACATCCCCCAAAATGTATTAGATAAAAAAATTAAATTCTTAGCATCCTCCGTTTCCACTGTGTGTATGTGTAGCCGCATTAACGTAAACATAAGCAAAACATTTTCCACTTTGTCATAATTCTTTCAATTAATATATATATATATATATATATATATATATATATAAAAGGCAGGATGTGTGTGTGTGTGTGTGTGTGTGTGTGTGTGTGTGTGTGTGTAACGAATGGACGGCCGCAATTTTCAACGGATTTGCACCGAAATTTACATGCACATGCTCCAAGTTAGTGGGAAGGCCAAGACCGACTTTGCATTTCCCAACTCCCATCAATAGTGGAAATAATCGATATTTTCATGCTTCTACGGCAGTTTTCATGTAGTTTGCGGCCATTTTGTACTGGCCAGAGTGAGAGCCAATAGCTGGCTGCCACTAATAGGCAGGAAGATTCTATTGGCCAGCGTGAGAGCCAACAGCTGACTGACACGAATGTTAACTAGCATGTTAGCGTGCAAAAAAAAAAAATCGATAGCTGCATTCGTCACAAGTGGGAAAAATTAAAATCTGCATGGCACTTTACTCCAATTGGCTCATTCGCTTGCTTAAACTCAACGTTGATTCTGATTCCGCAGAACTGGTTGGGTGTGAAAAGTATTTGTTGTTAACATTTTTTTAATTCGGTTTTTCCAGTTACGAGTCCTTTTTTTAAAGCTGATATATTTTGTGTTCATTTTGTTTAGTTCTTTTTTCGTAACAGATTTAATGTTTAGTATAGAGCTTAGAGAAAATTCGCAGTGCAAGAAGTAAGGCATGTAGCAACATCAGTAAGGCAAAGGGCACTCCTTTGAAGGCAAAAATATTTTAAGTCAAGTGATCGCGTATGAGTCGTACGATTTTTTAATCAAGCACGGGCAATGCCGGGCCATACTGCTAGTATATATATATATATATATATATATATATGTGTGTGTGTGTGTGTGTGTGTGTGTGTGTGTGTGTGTGTGTGTGTGTGTGTGTGTGTGTGTGTGTACGGAATGTTGAAAATTTATCGGCCCAACTAAGAAAGGGGTCACAAAAATTCTGATTCATGGTCATTTGGTCAGATTTTAGGAAGTCCGTTGTGCTAAACACTTTTCAGCGCCCCATCGAAAATACATAGATAGATCGTAATATTTCGTAATGTTTATTTTAGAAAACAAATATATATTTTCAATATAATCCTCTTGTTTGTCAACGCACTTAATTCAGTGCTGAAAATTAGACACCCATTCCGAACATTAGAGTAATATTTTCAAATCAAAATTCATCTCTCTCTCTCTCTCTCTCTCTCTATATATATATATATATATATATATATATATATATATAGGGCAATTGTATGAAAAGTGGAGAAAGTTTATTTGAGACGTGTTTCGTTCATCAGACTAAATGTGTGAGGTTGGTACAACTACAGATGCGCAATGAACGAGGAGTGCTGGGGATTTTAGAATTTTCTTCACCAGTAAATTTTTTTCCACTTTGTCATATAATTCCTCAATATTCTCTTGATATATAAAAATGTATATCATTATCTCTCTCTCTCTCTCTCTCTCTCACACACACACACACACACACACACATATATATATATATATATATATATATATATATATATATATATATTATATAAATATATTTTTTTTCGCTACACAGTTCAACCACGTTTCAAAATTTGCTGAGACCCAAATTTTCGCAATTGAAGATTAAAGGAACTATTCCATTTTTTAATTTAATTGCAAAATTAAATTCGTGGTTTTAGTTTATTTTTGAAACGTGGTTGGAACTGTGTAGCGAAAAAAAAAAACATATTTTAAATCAATTAACTTATAATATTAATGCTCTGTAAATTTACATTGAGCACTATTTTGTAAAATAAAAATATCTATAAGAACACCGGATTTTATATCTTACTGTTATCTTTTTATTCATATATATATATATATATATATATATATATATATATATATATATATATATATATATACTTTTGATAACAAGGTTGAAGGGGAACATTTTCTTTCGTCCCTTAATAATATGCATCCAGCTTTAAAATTTACTGAAGAAAAGGACATTAATTCTTCTCTCCCTTTCTTGATGTTATGTTTATCAGATCTTCGTCGGGTTTTGTTACATATGTTTATCGTAAACCGACATTTACTGGTTTATATACTCGTTTGGGACTCTTTTTGTCACGTAAAACGTAAAATTAATTTAATTAAAAACCTTACCCATAAGGCTTTAATAATCTTTTCTAAGATTAAATTGGATGATGAACTCAGGTTTATTACCACTACTCTCTGCAACAATGCCTATCCGTTGGGCATTCTTCAATCAATAATTAAGAATAAAATTGTTGATTTCAATAAAGTTAAACCTGTTATAGTACAAAGATGTCCTGTGTACCTGCTGCTTCCTTGGCTGGGTAATATCGGTGATAGTATGCTAAGCAGGTGTCTGTAGCAGTTCGACATTGTTACTTTGCTGCTAAGTGTAGTTTTTTTTTCTGACAAGCCTGTCCTTCTATTCATACGAAAGGACGTTCTCCCTCCACATCATAATAGTTCTTTAATTTATTCTTTTAAATTTACATAGTGAGAACGACCCAAAGGCAGGATGTCAGAATAAAGCAACGCGTTCCAATGAAAATCCACAATAAGTACAATCCTTCAGACATTCTGACTAATACGTATAGGTATTCCATCGTAGAACACCTAATAGATAGCCATAATTGTGCTACTAGTTTCAATGTGGACTCATTTACTATTCTTAGCAAGTTCCACTCGAATTACCACTTGAAAGTGTTGGAGGCCATTTATATTTTATCTTTGAAGCCTTCTATACAAACAGAAGGATTTCGTACTGGGCCTCCAACTAATTTCCATCTAAGCAATATTCCCACCCCCAATACATATTGTCCATTTCCTTTTAGTCATAATTCTATTATAATTTATTAACCTCGATTTCGCTCTATTGAGCAAGGTTCGAAACCAGTTAGCTAGCCCGTTTTTCAGTTTTACTTTTTATCTATTATCATCATGAGTGGCAATGCAAATAAATTTTGTCTTTTCATGGCGGTCATAAAATTTTGTACCACAAACCATATCTTTTATATATATATATATATATATATATATATATATATATATATATATATATACGTGGCATGGTCGTCCGTGCACAAAACAAGTGATCTACGAGGATTTTCATGTGCAGCTATCGCTGTAATTGACATGAATGATAAGAAAAAAAGAATCAGTGAGTTGTAGTTGTATGAACGGGAAACACTGATGAGAAAAAATGACCAGACTGGTTGAAGTTGATCGAAATGTAAAAGAGGCTCAAATAACTACTTTTTACAAAAGAGATATGCATAAGAGCATCTGTGAACGCATAATACGTCGAGCCTTGAAGCAAAAGACCACACCAGGTGCCACTCTTGTCAGATAAAAGCAAGAAACGGAGCATACAATTCGCTAAAGATTGCAAAAGAATTGGTTAAAAGAAGATTGGAAAAAAAAGTTTCGATGTCTGCTACGATATTCACATCGAAAACCTGTCGTGGAAAGGGACGTTCGAATCCAAATATGAAGCCATTAAATTAGCTATATTTCTTTATACATATATATATATATATATATATATATATATATATATATATATATATATATATATATATATATATATATATATTTATTTTTTATGTTTATATGTTCTTCTTATAATGTGATATATATATATATATATTTTAAGACATTTATATATATATATATATATATATATATATATATATATTAAAATAATAAGAAATAACAGTAAGATTTACAATCCAGTGTTCTTCGTAATTATTTTATTTTTATTTATAGAAAATATTTAATAATAATAAATATATATATATATATATATATATATATATATATATATATATATATATATATATATATATATATATATATATATATATATATATATTCGTTCTTTCCTGCCAGGCGTCGACGGCCTAGTGGTTAGAATCTCCGACTGATATAAAATCGGTCGTGTTTATGAAGCGATCGAATGTCTAGTCACACTGATGAGCTGTGATACAGCGAAACAGCCTGTCTGTGGATGACGATATTAGCTCCCGATAAAATATATTTAATCGGTTGAGAACTCTGGGGAGTAATGAATTTGTAAACAGTCACTATTACTGCTGATAATGCAATAATACATACATACATACATGCATACATATATATACATACATATATATATATATATATATATATATATATATATATATATATATATATATATAATTAACTTATTAATTAATAATTAAATACATGTGTAAAAACGTATATAAACAATGTTAAAGAAATGTTAAGAGGAAAACTTTTTATGCTGACGCGTTTCGCTCCTTGATGTTTTTCACGGTAAATGCTGAACTTTTATTTAGTAACATGTATTTATGCACACATAATAAGTATGGTTGATAAAAATTAGTTCACTTGTTTGAATTTGAATTCGAGAACATTCTAAAATATTCGAAATTAGCTCGAATTTAAGGAAAGGAAAGGAAATTATAGAGGATGCTAAATAAAATAAAATTTTAACATGTTGCAAACGAAACTGCAATAATGTTGTTGCTGTTATTGTTATTATTTAGATTTTTTTTTCCTGGACACTATTTTACTTAAATTTTTAATATTTTTATGATACTACATATATTTGTTAACCTGAGAAAAGAACTTTTCATTTCAGAAACGAGATATTTGAAAAAAAATCTAGGGCGTATATTTATGTTTGAGTTTGAATTTTATATGAACATGGATTATTTCATTTTATCTCCCGTGGCCTTTAGATGTGGGATTGTTATGACAAACGATCCAGAGTACGTACCTGGTGATTTGCATGTGCAATATATATATATATATATATATATATATATAACTTCAAACTTTATTAAAGAGTCTCTATCGGCCTGTGAATTCGAAAAATCTTAGTCAAGGAAATCTGCCCTCGGGAAGAACAAGGTTCTACTTTCCATTTTTAAGGAAAGAACATTTCATTCACTCAGATTATTTTCTAGAACTTTGCGTTCTCTGTGGCCGAACGGTAAAGCGCACTGGATAAAAGTGTTGGTTTCTCACATAAAGTGAAGCGTACTTACGGTGCCTGCTAAGGTACGCATTTACTTTACTAAGATTACTCGAATGCGCAGGTGGATATACATAATACGAACTATTTAATAATTAAAAATACTAAAGTTTGAATATATACGAAGTATATATATATATATATATATATATATATATATATATATATATATACGCGCGCGAGCACACACACACACACATATATATATAGAAAGAGAGAGAGAGTGTAAGAGTTCATTTAAACGTGTAATGAGCTATCATTTTTCCAATTTTCGAGTAAGTTGTTGCGGATTCAGGACAAAATTGTGGCAGACATAAACAAATTTTTGTCAGTTTAGCCACAATTTTGATCCAGATGTGCAACAACTTATTCAAAAATTGGAAAAATACAATAAAAAAATTTAACAGACTAACACTTATCGTCTGAACCTAATAAAGACACACACACACACACACACACACACACACGCACACACACATACAGACATATATATATATATATATAGCTAGGGGTAAGATGTTATAATTTGTTAGTTTTTGTTGAAAAAGTATTGTTTTTAATTTACAAAAAAAATCTGTTTGCCTAAATTGAATGAAGCAAAATAAAAATCAGCGCCTCGAGGGGAGAAAAGTTATTTGCGAGGACGATGCAAAGAAGTTGAATAAATTTATATGGAAACCTCATCCAACACTGGCACGCATGCGCACGCATACAACATTGATGCTTGCATCTATATGTACTATTTTCACGTGTTTTTTCTTGAAAAATATATTGATCGTTCTTTTGTTTTTTTGTTCACACTAACTCACGCACTCACATATTTATTCTGACGGTGGTATACAGGCCGTCACAATACCCTTAAAACTTCTGAAAAAAATAAATGAAGAAAAAGCAATTGGGAATTTGAGGATATTTTAGCTCAGATTTTTTATAGAGGATATTTCAAGAACATTTAGAATTTTATAGAAAGAGTGTCTTTCTGATTCCTATGCTCTTTCAGAGTTGTTTTTTTTTATCTCAATATCATATCCTTTCTACTACAATCCTGGTATTCTGTGAATTGACAAGCATTTTGGGGAAATATAGCGGAGTGGTTTCCCGTTAGCTTCCTCACGATTTGGTATTCTGAGTTTTACTATTCTTAGACTATTTGACACGAAAAGTTAGAGAACCCAGTTTACCCTGCTATATAACCCATAGCTGTAAGGGGAAGAGACACATTAACCAGACAAGCCTTGTTAACCATTACCTAACGCTGAGGCGACACAAGGCAAAGACTGATGAACCAAACTGAATTTTTTTTATTTTGTTATTCAGTTGAGCTATGTCAAAAATTGTCTTTTCATCATTTAGTACTCATCTACGGTTTGCCATTCCTATAGAGTGTAGCAGTATTAGATTTAGTGACCATTTTCCTATAGAGTGTAGCAGTATTAGATTTAGTGACCCTTTTCCTATAGAGTGTAGCAGTATTAGATTTAGTGACCATTTTCCCGGGTTATGTTCTCTGACATGCTTTGTGAGGGTAGTGGGAAATCCAAATATATTTTTTTAATCGGTATCACCCCCATGTAAGACAGTAAAGTCAATAAGACACAAGAGGTTACAGGGTGTTGAAGAATTAGGAACAGAAACATTACTAATGAGTGGGAAGAGGAAAGATTAATCAGGAGGACAGTAGATAGCGATTGACATTGCATTTAAATATTTGCAGATTAAGGCTAGCTGCAAAGCTTGGAGCCAGAAATTTATCACTACCTGATTGTCACCCTTCATTCCAATGGCAATTGATCTAAACGATTTAGTCCTGGTTTTATAAGAGATTTCCTTACTGGACTGTTTTAAAGAAGAATATATATTTTGCTTTCATTTTTAAAAAGAGAAAATAAATCTAAAAAGATATATTTTGTTGTTTCTGGGCTAATTTATCAATTGGAAATAATAAAATTCAATTCAATATAAAATCGTTTTTAGAATTGAAAATATTTTATAATGCACAGTATTCACCCATTTATTCTAAATTTTTAACAGTTCCAAGCTGAAAGAAAATTAATCTGCGTTTTACATTTGAGATAAAGTAAATATTTAAAAATCCTAGATGATTCCAATAGAAATCCACAATTATAGATTATCTGGCGATAACAAGATAAACAATGGCTTGCGAGATCACCGTGCTAATCATCGGCAGCTATTCTCGTCTGGGTTAAATTAAGATAAAAAAAAATGATCTCATTAAAAATTCATATACATGTCTGTGCAAAGTCAACACGTATATTCAGTTTTATGATGTCACAACAAAAAAGCTAATTGGAAATTTATTGTATTTTAATGAGGACGAACATTATAATAGAAAACGTAAAGGAAATCAGATCGTTACTGGATGTGTAGTTCAGATGTTAAAGTGACCAGTCGGTGGTGGGGGTTATTAAGCAATAATCAACTACAATCAAACTTCTCCACCAGTTCACATGTCTTAAGGGACAATGTTGGTTGGAAGAATTAATATTTTATCAAATTAAAAACTAAGAGAAGTGAACACACTTACAATCATTGTACATGACTCAAAGAACGAAATAAAGATTCTTTGACTTCATACAATATTAATTCATCAATTGAACTTGTTGCATGCAATCAATTAAAATCAATTAAAGATTTTGGTGAGTATTTTTTAATAATTTAATTTATTTAGTCTAATTCTAAAAGAAAACTTTGCTTTGGAAACTCTGAAATTTCAATTTTTGAATGTATTATCAGTGACTCATACACGCGATGAATTTGTTAATTTTTAAAAGTTAAATTTATATTTTATAAACTTTTTTTCTCTTTTCAATACTGAATTCTAGCATTTTGAATGTGAACGTTTACAAAAGACCAAGTTGTGTTATCCAACAAGGTTTATATAACTGGGGTTTAAACAGGAACACTTTTTCGTATAAGAATCTACAAGCATGCAGACTAACGACTGTTCCCTCGAAGTCTAATTTCGTGACACTTTGTTTCCAAGTCGTAGTCGAAGTTTAAGTTCAAACATCTTCAAGCATCAAAATATTTCATCATTTCATTAAATATTAATATAAATAAGTTGTTATTAATTTCACAGTAAAGAAATGATGTATCCGGTGTTGCAAAATAATTATTTTATTATGAATATAATTCTGCTAATAAATACTCAAAATGTGTCTGTTTTCATAATAGTTTTCTACGTGATATTAGATCTCTTTTCTCCCAATGGAATTATATTCACTTAAATAAGATTTTTTGTATTTTATCTGACAGTCAGGTAATTATTCAGAAATACATCTGAGAAATTAAATGTAGTTATCCACCCGATGGTAGATATTACATTTTGATCCCAGCCAAGTGGCCGAGATTATATGGCGACGGTGAGATTCGCACAACTTTTCTTGCAGTTTTTCGTCACGATCACGAGTTCCGTCGTAGGAGCATCACATGTACTGCAGCCGCAGCAGAAGTGGTGTGTCTTGGGCCTGACGGAGACCAAGCCTTTTCAAGTTGGTTTGAATACAGTTTTCCTTCTCCTGGACTAGTCGCCAACCAAGGTTACAAAACCCAGAATGTTCTGTCATTTACCTATAACTCTCCATACCTTTCCCAAGAGTATTAGCACGTAAGTGAATGTAATAAATCCGACTGGAATTTGAACTCGTTTCTCCGATTCCCCCAAAAGATGAATTTCACTGCACCTCCTCTCTTTTAGAAGAAGAAGAAGAAGAAGAAGAAGAAGAAGAAGAAGAAACGTGTAATTTTGATCTTGACAACGAATACTGAAAAAATGTAGACTTTTTAGGTTCACTGTGATTAATTTATAGCATTTATATATATATTTATAATTTATAGCATTATAAATTTTAAATCGAAATCAAAATACTAATAAAATGTAATTAGGACTTCGGTAATTTTTAGTAGCAGAAGCTCCTGTCAAGTGTTATCATTTTAAGAATTGTTATAGAGAAATAAATGCTATCAACGGCTTGTATCAAAGTGTTGGCGCGTGATCGGAGCTGATTCTCATACAAGTGTGCCGACGACGACGTTACGCCTGTAAATAGTATCTACCAACACTTTCTGTTTTTAAAACAATGACATGGTTTCTACCCCAGGGTAGGAATCCCCGATACAACGATGCTTCTGTAGGGTTAGGAATTTCGGAGTAGGGGTGCTGTCGCAGGCTGGGAATCCCACGGACAGAGTTGTTGTCGCAGGCTGGTAATCTTCAGGATGGTGGTGATTTCGCAAGGTTAAAATTACCGGAAGGAAGGTACTGTCTCAGTGTTGTAATCACCAGAACGGAGATACAGCCACAGAACTAAAATCCCCAAAGGATGGAGGTGCTGCTGCAGAGTTGGGATCTCCAGGACAGAGAAGCATTATCAGGATTAATAGTCTCTTCGGTTCGAACACTAAGAAGTAGAAAAGAAAAAAAACGTTATTATAATGAGCCACAGCCATACCATGATCTCTAAATAACCTGAAATTGTTTCAGTTATTGGTTTTGTTCAATCAAATATTCTGCTAATTAGTCCTTAATTATCTAAAATTGATTAGTGAAAATAAAATTAGATCAGTCCGCATAGCAGTTTAGAGTTTGTTTCTAAAAAGAAAAGAAAAAAAAAAAAAAAACAAGTATTGACTTATTTGTATCAAGAAACAACTTTCTTTTAAAAGTTGTACCTGATGAAAATGTGGTTTAGAAAAAAAACTATCTATCTATCTATCTATCTATCTATCTATCTCTCTCTCTCTCTCTCTCTCTATATATATATATATATATATATATATATATATATATATATATATATATATATATATATATATATATATATATATATATATATATATATATATATATATATATATATATATATATATATATACTAAAAAATCCCAACAATATTAGTGTGGCCAACAGTCAACTTATCAGACGACCTAATAGTTTACATAAAAGACCAAAAGGCAAACACCTAAGTAAAATACCAGAGTTAATATATATATATGTGTGTGTGTGTGTGTGTGTGTGTGTGTGTGTGTGTGTGTGTGTGTGTGTGTGTGTGGAAAAAGTTTATTTGTGACGTTTCATCCGTTCGGACTTCATCGGATGAAATGCGTCGCAAATAAACTTTCCATTTTGTCTTACAATTTCCTCAATACTGTTTTGACATACAAAAATATATATCGTTATCTATATATATATATATATATATATATATATATATATATATATATATATATATATATATATATATATATATATATATATATAAGAACAACAGGTCTTGGAGAGAATTAGATTACCAAAAAGAAATATGGTTTTCAGTAAAGCAACTCTTTTACAGTAATGAAAAACAAACGTATGCAAAAACGTATCATATTGATTATACAAACATATCCATAATAATAACATATCAATAATAGATATCAATCCCTTAAATGTCCAAACTGTCATTCACACACACCACTTTACCCGTACAACAGTTATTAATATTATTTATTAAAAATAAAAAGTGTATTATAATAGATATTATGAAAGTAAAAATATTAAAAATGATTTTAATGAATTCTAATATTGAATAACTCTTAGGACCAGAATTATAATTACTGGTATACCTACTTTTTACAGACACCCATATACATTTTCACTATCATTTTTTGCAAGAATTTATTTTTAAGACAATAAATACATTGCGTGCTTTCCTAGTAAAAGTGTTTCAAAACTGTTGAACTTAGTAAAATAAATAAGAATAAAGATAAAAATAAGATAGAAAATAAAGTTGAGACATTCTTTTTTGGTAGGGACATCATTTTCCCTCAAAAGTTAATATAATTACTTTCATATTAATTAGCATCATTTGGCGAGTCAAAAATGAGGTTTCAAAAGTTAGTTTTTGTTGATCTGAAATCGTTTTATTTTTTTAACTTTTCTGTTAATTCACCCCAAAATAAAAATGATTTATAATTATTAAAATTCACATCAAATTCTCCCAGAGCGAGGCCCTTCCATTTCACCCCGGTTTGGTTGACCTTTGCGATTCCCCAGATATCTTCCACTCCGGTGCGTTATTTCTAAGTGTTTGGTCTCCATTCGCGCTCACCCCGATAAACAAGCCAAAAACATATTTCTCTCTCTCTCTTTTTTTTTTTTTAAATTGTAAAAAATTCCTTGTAAGTACCTCGAATAACATCCGCACGTACGAAATGTGTTTAACTTCCGAATTTTTGGTAATTTTTCTTTGTGATGTTTGGAGTTGTTACGATGCAAGCTAAACAAATTTCGATTTAAAATTTAGAATCTCAAGAGTGCCAAAAATTTAATAAAACAAAAAAGAAACTTTGATTTAAAATTTAAAATTTCTTGGGCTAAATTAATCATTGCGATATGTAACTTTACATCATTTGTGGTGAATTAACAGAAAATACCCCATTTTTTTTGGTTTTGCCCAAACTGCTAAGCATTTATATTTCAGGTAGAAACAGTCAAACTTTGCCATTAAGTTTCAAAGACTCATAAAGTTTGCTTTCTTAAAAAAAAGCTGACTTTTTAAACGGATTTTTAAAACAAGGAATAATTGTTTTCATCCCATTGTTAATTAACTGTATTGTTTTTGCAGTTATGACATGTAAAAGAAATCCAAAGACCCAATTAAATTTAAATCTGCATTGAAAAATATTGAGTTACTTCCAATACAAATTTGGCGCTTTTTTTCGGTTGTGGTTTATTCCAATGTTATTACCGTATGTACTTGAGTATAGTGCATACTATTATATGATCAGTTACTTACGCAAAATATAGACTTTCACACTATACACACGTAATTTTAACAGAGGATTTTCTGGAGGCCTTAAAATTCCCACAAAAACATTCAGGGGTCGCACATAAAGTCGGTTTAGGTTTATACACGAATATATACGGCATATTAATATTAATTTTATAATGATAAATACTCATATTATGCTAATAAAATATCATTATTCATGTAAAATTTTATTATTAATATTACTTACGGCCATATCACGTTGAAACTACGGTTCTCGTACGATCATCGGAGTTAAGCAATGTCGACCCTGATCAGTATCTAGACGGGTGACCGCTTGAGAATAGCAGGTTCTATAAACTTGCAGGTGGGGAAAGGGTAATCGGAGTTCCAGTTCCGGTCGGGTTCGTTATATTTACTTACGTAGAAAGGGTCTGAATCAACCTCTTCTTTATAGGTTAATTGGTAGCACTTCATTATTATCTCCAAAACATTTATTACAGTCTAAAAATATTTTCTGGGTTTAATTAACCTGCAAAAAATTGATAAGACGTAAAAAAACAAGTCAATATTATGATACTAATAATATGTGATTATTATATTTAACACCGTCCTGTTCTCACAGGAATCGATTATACAAGCGTGACAGTTCCGCTCACAACAGACACCTATTTGTGTCTACGCTAAATAATTTTAAAAGTGTCCTTGAAGGTGCTAAGTCTTTTTTGCTGAAAGAGAGAGAAACCGTATAGCCTCTAACAACTTGGACTCCCGTGACTACTGGCAGACCTTTAATAGTCTGTTAAATTAGAGTAAGTCCTCCATCCATCCTCCTCTCTTCCCTTAGTTTCGTGTTAACATCTTCTGTTGATAAAATGAATATTTGGCTCGTAAATTCTCTTCAAATTCTACTCTTGACTCATCTGGAGTATCTTTGATTGAACTTCCACTTAAAACTAAATCCCTGTTAAGTGATATGCATATAACTCCCTTCACGGTTTCTGTAATCACCCTTACACGGGATCCCCACAAAGCATGTGGACCTGATAGCATTCCTGTCCTCAAGAAATGTGCTCCTTAACTGGCTCCTGTTCTCTCAAAATTCTACAAAAAATACCTAGCAACTTTTTGCTTTCCGGTTTGTTGGAAACCCTCTTCTGTGGTTCCAGTCTTTAAGACTTCCGGTGAACCGTTTGATCCTTCCAACTATCCGCCTATCAGACTTCTACCTCTTTTTGGTAAAGTATTAAAGGCTCTAATCAACTGAATTGGTCAAGTATCTTACATCGCAGTGTCTTTCTTTAGATGAGCAATATTTCTTTCCCTTCACTAGGTCAACTGCTGAGGTATTAACGATTAAGGCACAAAAAGTTCATCAAGCTTTAGATAAGAATGGTGAAGCATGGGCTGTTGCTTTGAACATCTTGAAACCGTTTGAAAGGATTTCGTATACCGGTCTTCACAAATTGAAAGGTTATAGTAATTCTGGGCGATATTAAAACTGCCTCGAACGACCATTCTTCCAGATCTGTTTGCATTAATACAGGCGCGCCCCAGGGCTCGATCCTTGTACCTACGTTGTTCCTAATTTTCCTCAACGACCTTCCTAATGCCATCGGTGCTCAACTTGGTATTGATACTGATGAAATTTATTCCTGCGTTAATAATAACTCTGATCAGTTCGATGTGAGGATAAATTAGCAGCTGATCTCAATCGGCTCTTAACTGGGGCAAGGAATAACTTGTTAATTTTAACGCTTCCAAACCGAAATGTGCAAAAATTATATTGAATCAACTGCTAGGTTAGCTGCGAGGAAAATTGACTCACTGTGTTGCGATAAACAATTTTTCACACCAGGATTTATTTTACATGTTTATAAGTCTACCATTCGTCCATAATTTGAATATTGCTGACGTTACTACTATATACGGATGCAACTCTAAAATTCTCGATGGCCAGCGATTGGCGACTGATCTCTCTTCCGACCTTGTACAAATTACCCAACTGACTGGTTACATTCAATGCCTCGAAGATCAAGATACTTACGTTCCATCATCGTCGATCTGACCCTGAACTACCACCAATCAAGATGAATGAAGTTCCTCTCGAGGAAGCACCGTGCCTTCAAATACAAATGCTGCAGGTCGTCCTGGGCCCTGCGCTACATGACACCTACGTCTCGTCCTCGGTCACCGGTGTGTCCGCGATCAAATTCTGCAGCTAACTGTGAAGTTGGTCACTTCGACCCAAGCCTCTCCCTGTCCCACGTTGTGTTTGTTTTGATCACAACATCGTTGCATTGGTGTCGTCCAGGCGGGACGATGTTACAAGACAAAAAAAGAAAGTTGTGTAAATCAACACGGTTTATATAACTGAGGTTTAAACAGGAACACGTTTTCGTATAAGAATCTACAAGCATGCAGACTAAGAACTATTCCCTCATAGTCTAATTTGTTTCCAAGTCGGAGTCAAAGTTTAAGTTCGAACTTCTTCAAGCAGCAAATTACGGAATTCTGATGAAGTACTCGTCTCTCTCTTTCTCTCTCTCTCTCTCTCTCTCTCTCTCCTCTCTCTCTCTCTCTCTCTCTCTCTCTCTCTCTGACGTTATATAGAGACTTTCAATTCTTCCACGGCAATTTCATCACTCTGCTTAATTTATCTATTAATCTGGAAGAAAGCATGATTCAGGAGTTTTTCATGTCAGCAAATCACATGGTGTAATGGAAGCACGTCTCTGCTTCAGCTACTTCTCTCTCTCTCTCCTTCTCTCTCTCTCTCCTTCTTTCTCTCTCTCTCTCTCTCTCCCTGTCTTCTCTTCTCGCTCCTGGAATTTCTGCATATCTATTTATGAAGTCCAGCCTCCAAAAACCGGGTTGGGGTCGGCTTGTTCTGGGATGCCGTTAAATCTCCTGTCATCCAATCAAATCTCTCCACGAGTGCTGCTGGGTGGCCCTTGTATATCCAAATATGGGAAGCTCCCCCTGTGGGAGTGGCAGTAGCAACATATCGATCCGCCATCTTGTTCTCCCCCTTTCACTTGCTCGCATTTCCCACCGGTACCTTTCAGTGGACGTATTCATTTTCTACTCACTTCCCCAAAGCAGCTTCTCACAATCACCACCATCCCCGTGGGTGCCCAACATAAGACAGGTGTTATTTTTAATGTCACCATAAATTATTATCTGTATTTCTTATTCCTAATTATCACGTTTGGTTCGTAACTTTTCCTCTTTTTCCCACTTGACCGAAATTTTCCGGCCTAAGAAAGTCTTGTTCCTTTAGCGACAAGCGTATCCTCCATTCTTATCAACAAGTGACACAAAATCATTTCTTTACCTTTTTCCTCATCCACCTGTAGCCATAAAATTATTATCTGTAACTAGCTTGGTGGTCTCTATTCAAAATCGCTCTCCTCTCACCTTGTCCCCTGGGCTTCACTTTAACTTGATGTCTAAGTGGATTTCAGTGTTATCTTCTAGCGAGTTCCTTATTCACGAAATGAGAAATAAAATAAAGTATATTTTCTTTTGTTTTCGGTATGTCCTTCAATCTATCTACTACCTTCTTCGTCTTTGTATTCACTTTCGATTTAATTCAAGCCTTTTTTGCTTTCTTCAAATTATCAACATTCTTACGGTGTTACAGAAAGACTGTTGGCCCTCAAACTCACACCCGACCTCAAGTGGAACTCGTACATACGATCCGTTTGTAAGGATGCATGTAAAACGGTCGGCTCCTTATACCGCTCCATTAAGTACCTGACCCCTCCAGATATCTCATACCTTTACAAGACCCAGATCAGGCCAAAAATGGAGTACTGTTGTAATATCTGGCGCTACCGTTACTGGAAAGTGCCCCTACGAACTACATTTCCTGGTCCCGCCAAGTCAAACTTTCGCAGCAAGAACACGCCATGCCACTTACATAGTAGCAAATCATCTACATTCCCACCGTATTCCGTCGGTGAGAAATAAGTTCTACTCGAGCAGCTTCTCCCCGCGAATCACTGCCCTGTGGAACCGATTCTCGACAGGATAATTCATCGAGCACTACAATCTTAAACTATTCAAGGCGAGGGTTAATTGTTATCTCCCTCGCCTATACACACAAATGGCCTCCTAACGTAACCTACACACACAAAGGCCTTCCTAACCTCGGGCCTTGTAAAGAGGAACTCCCACTGTCAAAAAAAAAAAAAAAAATACACCCACTATATAAGTAGACCCCTACATTTATAATGAGATTTTAGGCTTAGAAACTTGACCTGGACAACGCCGCAGTTTAACGTAATATTTAGCCCCCTCTCTCTCTGTATCTCTCTGTCTATCTCTCTCTCTCTCTCTCTCTATATATATATATATATATATATATATATATATATATATATATACACACACACACACACACACACACACACACACACACACACATATATATATATATATATATATAAGAGCCGTCTACTGTATTCGAGGATACCTGTATAATAAGGCAGCTAGCCAGTTCCTATTGCAGACGCTCGTTCAGGCACATTTGTATTTGTTCAACACCAACAGAGTCCACCAGTGCTTTATACTGCAACTATACTGAGCAGACCTTAGTTACAGTTTCTGAGAAAGAGCATGTTTTCTAGCGTGATCAAAAATCTGAACAAGGCCAGCATACTCAAACCCTCGATGACTTGTGACTTCATGCTAGCACAGCTATCGACCAAAGGTTCCAACTACCCAATTTCACTCACAAGGTTTGGGTCATATATATATATATATATTTTAATTTAATTGCAAAATTAAATTCAGGGTTTTTAGCTTCTATTTTTGAAACATGGTTGGAACTGTGTAGCGAAAAAAACCATATTTTAAATCACTTAATTTATAATATTAATGCTCTGTAAATTTACATTGAGCACTATTTTGTAAAAATAAAATATCTATAAGAACACCGGATTTTATATCTTACTGTTCTTTTCTTTATATATATATATATATATATATATATATATATATATATATATATATATATATATCGGACTAAATTTAATCCGATGAAGTTCTGAAGGATGAAACGTGTCACAAGTAAACTTTTTTTTGTCATACATTATCCCCAATATTGTTCTTGATATAATATATATATACTTCTTGATATATATATATATATATATATATATATATATATATATATATATATATATATACTTCTCGATTTTTCTTTTTTATATGCGCTTATCATTGATGCATTTTTTTCATAGTGTATTTGTGCATTCACGCCCGTGCACCAATGCTCCTGTCTGCGCGGGTGTGCGTACGTGTAGAGCAGTGGTTCTCAAACTTTTTGAAGTCGGGGCACACTTGAAATCCTACCAATAATTGTAAGCACCCTATATAGAAATTTCGGAAAAATATGTTATAATGAAGTTAAATATTACAGAAAAGAAATAATAGACTAAAAATATATAAAATGAAACAGTAAGTTTATTCATTCTTGTGTTTATGAGAAACATGATTTCTTCAATGTTTGGGCGTATATTTGATAGGCAAACTCTCATTTCCTCGTCATTGAAGAGTTCCTCTCTTTTTGCACTTAATTGTGGTGAGAGCAGAAAAGCCAAATTCACATAAATATGAACGAGATGGATATCGCAATATAATAAAGTAAATATATTTATTTCTTATATCTTGATACATATTTCTCTGGAATGCCAAGGCGCACCTAAAGATCTTCCAGGGCGCACCTAAAGATCTTCCAGGGCGCACTCAAAGATCTTCCAAGGCGCACCAGTACGTCCAGGCGCACCGCTTGAGAATCACTGGTGTAGAATGTCGTGATTATTTGTTCTTTTCTTCGTTTTTTGTTAACTTTACATTCATTCCTTAACCTTTTCTATCATTTTTTTCTCTTTTCTTTCATTTGTTGCCATTTGTCGGGGAGTGGGGGGGCGTTGGGAAATTGTATTTCATTTTTTTATATGAATAATTAATTTTAATGCTTAAATGATAAAGTAAATATTTATATATATCTTCACTTGGCCAATACTTCGTTTTCTTATCTGATTTGTTGGTATATTAAATACTATTCGGGTATTAATTGTAGGTGTTTAGATTTATAATTAAATATATATATAAATATATATTTTAGGGTGTGCGCGCGCGTGTGTGTGTGTGTTTTAGAGAGAAAATATTTAAATTTATGCAGGTTTACTTGTTAAAGACCAACCAAAGTTCTTTGTCTAAGTTTTTTATTTAAGTTTTCTATAATCCGGATAATCTTACAGATTTTTCAGGATATTTTGATGCTTAATTGTAATGTCACATATCCTGGACCCATCATAAAAATTCATGATACATTGAATGACGGATTGATTTGTCTTTTACGATTATTTAAATAGTTTAATAGTTTTAGATTGTAATAATTTGATGACAATAATGATTTACTTATACAAGTCCTACTAATTAACCCATAGGTGGAGGAGAAGAGGTGGTTCATTCCTTTCCCAATGCTATTTCCGCTTAAGCGAATATACTGAACTTGATTGGAAATGGAACTCAATTCTCCGATGTCCAATTCTGAACCATTATCCATTTACACCACCCACACATCCAAGTTTACAGCACTTGGTATTCCCAAGCATTCACATACAGGATATGAAATTAGTAAATACCAAACACTTCAAAGGACTCAGTGTATGGATCACTTATAACAAATTTAGCACAGGAAATAAGGAAATTAAACGTAGAATAGATTGTGCTAGAAGTAGTTTCCCACAACACCGCAAGTTGCTACAGAACCAAGACATTAACTCATAAACTCGAGTCATCTTCTTAAATAGACTCGTCAGATCAAGACTCTCAAAGGGATGCCATGTATGGCGCCAAACCTGTTCAGAAATATTTAAAGTCAGCTGAATACAACTGCTCTCTAATATCAATGTTTAAAAATGGCTGAGCGGCCGAAACATGTGAGCCTTGACAAAGACCATCCTTTTTTGAACTGTACCAAATAACAGATAACCACATCACTTGAAGACATTAAACATAGATGATAACTTTCCACCTGACTTCAAATAAAAGATTAGAATAGAAACTTCCGTTAATACTGGAAAGATCGCTAACATCTAGTGAAATTGAGAAAGTTATTTTCCAGAAAAATATTTTATAAATTTCAAGTGACTGCCGGTCAATGAATGCCGAATATTTCCTTATAAGGAAAAGACTAATCTTGCAATCACCATTACGATTCTGAGCAATTTCCGTTTTCATAAGCCATTATCAAATATTTTTCTTGGCTTCATTGGTTATGTCGATAGGTAGACAATGTTTTTTTAGTGGTTTTTGAGTAGCTACAAGTGTCTGTTTTGATTGTTTCATATATTTAGTAAGTTTGTTCTAAATTGAATAAAATTTAATTGATGTTAGTTTTTTAATACTAATAAGCATTCAGTCCATTGTACAGTTTATTTTTTTATGTTATTAACATGTCCGCTTTTTGTAAAAAAAACAAAACAAACAAAAAAAAAAAACAGCATAGCATGTTGAAAAAAGGCCCCAAACTTAATAAAAACAAAGTTTTATCGTCAAATAACTCGTTCAAAATTTGGGTTAAAAATCCTGTAATTTTTACAATGAAGTGTTTTTGCGCTTTTGTCCGGTGGAAAACACATGATTTGGAAATTCTTGCAAAAAATAAATAATTTTCGGATTTTAATGAACCTTTCAGAACTTATTAATTATTTTTGAAATTTTTTGTATTAGAAAGTCTTGGTAAAAAATATTTTTTTACCAATGGTGGACCGGGGGTGGGTTTTTTTGCTATGGGCCCTGGTTCCCCGGGCGGCACTTTATGGGGGCGGCATTTTGCGGGTGATAAAAATTGAAGTTATGTTATGGTGTTTTAGAAAAAGAAATATTTTATTTTTTTAATTCAAATTTTTTTTTTATATTCATTCCTTTTTATTTGTAAGATCACAAACACATAACATGCCGCCGTGTTGGCGACCTCAGCTTTTAATCAGCTTGGGCGACTCTCTGCCATGCCGTTACTTTGATCTGGTCCTGCCGTGAGTGACCTCTTGTGAGACTACAAGTCCAAACCAGGACATTTTAAGAGACATCCCCACTATATTGTATATTTTGTACAACCAATATATATTGCCCCCCCCTCCCCTCATGATTTTGTATTGCGTTAATCGACTTAAATAATTTTTTGATCGTTTTAAAATTATTTTTAATAAAAATAAAATGTCCGAAGAGTTTTTTTTTTTTTAAATGATTTCAAGTAAAAATGTTGAAATTTTAATTAATTTTTTTGGTATTTTATTCATTAATAAAATAATTTTATAATGAACATTCTTTGACTTAAAAAACTTGAGAAATTTTTTTTTTATCACTTAACAAGAGGATTTCAACTTTTTATCATTTGAATAAAAAAAAAATCCCACTCGCTAACTTTTATGTTTCTAGAAAGATCAAAAGCGAGAAAACCACATATAAAAAAGACTTAAATTTACGATATAAACAAACTGAAAACGTTATTTGAAAATTTTAATTTTGTTTTTAAAAACTCAAAAAAGAATTTTTATACCGTGTTTTTTTTTAGTAGAGTTTTAAAAACAATGTTTTTTTTTTCTTTGGGTTGATCCAAAAACAAATTTTATGTGATGCAATTTACCCACATTTTCACTTAAAAATTTTACAGTGAATTTTGAAATCCTTTGTACCCCTCTGCCGAAGATGAGATATTTAATCAAATAAAGATTTAAACTAAAAATAAAGCTTCCCAATGTAGGATAGCATATTTTCCGAGATTTTAATTAAAAAAAAAATTACGAAGGATTTTTCATTCAGACTAAAGTTGCTTGAAGAAATAAAGAAAAGTCGTCTTCTTTGAAGTCTAAAGATTTTTAAGATTATAATTATGAAGAAATAAAATTGGTCTTTCTTTTTATAAGTTGCACTCCTTCCCAAACCAGAGGCCTTTTGGGCGGAAAATTTAAAATAAAATATCGCATTTTTTTCAAATATTTTTGTTAGATTATAATTTATATTTTTCTCTTATTGTCCATGGAATTTGAAAATATTTGCATTATTATTAATATGTTTAATTAATAATTTTAATTTGATTAATTGAAATTTCCGATATTTTTTACATATTACGGGATACTGATTAGAATAAGAGCAAAATCATTGAATCAAAATAAGGAATGTAGTTTATTTTGATAGTAAATGATAACACGCTTGGGTTTTAAGAAATATTTGGGTTTTATTGCCCCAATGATATTTACCCATGATATATTTTGAGTCTGTGGTGCCAATCCTGGAACAGACTACCATACTACACTCAGAACACCTACACTACACACCTACAGCATTGGACTGGCCCGTTATCCTTGGTAAAAACCTGTTAACGTAAGTTTAATTCTTCTTTTATTTTATTTTAATAATTGAAACATTTTAGAACAAAACAGCCTTCATTTAAATTTAAAAATTAGGAGGAGACCTTTTTGCCGATCCCTGCACAATAACAACCCGCTCGTTATTTTTTTTTCAACATAACTGCCATGATGTTATGAAAGAAGTCTAAACTATTTATTTACAAAAAAATAAAAAATAAAAAAATAAAATAAAAAAGAAAATAAAATAAAAAAGAAAAAGCAAGTTTACTTATTTGGTTATCTTCAAGATGCACAATCTTAAAATTTTCAGCTTATTTTTTAAGGAATGCTTCTCTTCATAGCAGCAGGAGCCAAACTCTGCTTTTTTCGGTAAATTCTGAAATTTTTATTGGTTTTCAGTTCATTGTTAAAAAGTTTTCAATTCATTGTTAAAAAAATGTTTTCAAATTTTATTATTAAAAAAATTCATTAATATATTTATTAAAAAATGCCCAAATTAATTTATTGTAAAAGAAAATTATTTAAGAATCCAAATGAAAAAAACAGATCGAAAGAGCGTCCGAGGCTGACTTCTGCTAATTTGAAGGCGGCATTCCTTTAAAATTCGAAAACGTTGAAACATTGGATCAGTTGAAGAATATCCCCGGACTGACCGAATGTAAAATCTCCACTCACAACTTGTAGAATCTCCTCCCAGACTGATCAGTAGATCTTTGAAACTTGTTAAAAATGAATGTTTTTTTTTCTTGTCAACTGTTTCTTTTAGTAGAGATTTTTTTAGATGAAGGAAAGCATTTCTAGTAAAGTAGAACCAGAAATATACACGATTTAAAGTTTGTTTAAATTTCGAAAGTTTTTACTGAACTTGCAATTTTTAAGGCTCAAAAACTGTATAAATATTACGCTTTTCGGAGATATCAATAGATTTTCCATAAAATCAATATTTTAGAATTATTATGTGAAAATAACAAAATTCTACATTAAATTTAAAATTTTTTAGAGACTTTTAAATTAAACATTTTCATAAAAATCAAATCTAGTGCATTAATTAACGTTTTATATTAGTTAATTACAAACTAAGAATCTTAAGTTTGTAATATAAAAAAGGTAAGTTTACTTAGATGCAAAATTTTCAAATATTACACTTTAAATTCTTCCAGAACGATTTTTAAAATATTTTTAAATATTCACTTAGGATCAACTGTAGAATCCCAATCAAGCACGTCTTTGGGAAAGACATTTATCGAAATATAGTAGAACAACAAAAAAGATTAAAGATTTGTTTCTCTAAAAACAAAAACAAAGTTAAGTCAGAAGTGTAGTTATTTAATACTGACTTTTAATGTTTATTGTTTTAAAAAAATTACTTTAAAACGCGAATATTTTTAAAATAACCGGCTGAACTGATGGGAATAAATAAATTGTTATTAAATATTTCTGCCCTTATAAGTTTCATTACCATCTTTCATAACGCCGTAAGGTTAAAAAAAAATTTACACCGGCAAAATAATGAGGGGTTAGTTACTTTGTCTAAATAATGAATTGTCAGTCAGTTCTCTGGAGAATAAGTTAATTTTTAATGCAAGTATCAGAGGTGAACATTTCTTATGAAATTTTAATGATTTTTTAATACAAATATTCAATGTTCAGTTATTTTCATTACGACCATTACTATGGATTAAATTTTAAATTATATTGAATATAAGAATGAAATAAGAAGGGATAAGAAAAAAGAATAATAAATTTTAAAAATTGAATTTAAGAAAATATTTAAACAATCATACACTTCTGTAATTATGTCTATTTTTAGCAACACTTCCCCGTGTCATTATAAGATGCGAATGAGTCACGACTGCGTCTAGCGAAGTTTTGGTTAGTTAAAAAATTATCAATTTTTTTTACAACCCCATTTTCAGCCTTGTGCCAAATTGTATCTTAGTACAATAAATAAAAATTCCCTATGCTGTTGAGTATGATCTTTTTTTATTTGTTTCTGTTTCGATTTTTCCATCGATTAGAATGAATAAACGGCAAAAACTGAGTGATGCGGCTTCTTACCGGAAGTTGAAAGCTACCAGAAAACATGAGGAAAGAAAATGTACTGCATCTTTACAGGTTTACCTACAGAAGAAATATGTAGCTAAAGCAAAATGCAAAGACGAGGATGATGAATGTACATCAGAACTAGGAGGGGGAGGAACATGGAGAAAATGCGAATATGGTGGAGACAAATATAGAAATAAAAGTTGAAGAGGAATTTCCTTCAGGAATTAATGTTGTTAAAGAAATTGAAGGTGACAATGACGATGTGCCAAACGAAGAGAGCTCCAATGCATGCGATAAGGACAG
This sequence comes from Acanthosepion pharaonis, assembly GCA_903632075.3. Lineage (NCBI taxonomy): Eukaryota > Metazoa > Mollusca > Cephalopoda > Sepiida > Sepiidae > Acanthosepion > Acanthosepion pharaonis. The sequence goes on from CAHIKZ030002911.1 coordinate 1,206,730, forward strand.
GTATGGATATGAAGAAGGAACTGATGAAATTACTGGAAATAATTAAGGAATAAAACAGGCAAACACGGAGGTTGCTTTGTACGAAGACATCGCATTTTGGTCACGGACTTGCTCAGGGCAGTTACTTGTTGATCTTGTAACAGTGGTACCTAAAAGTTTCAAAATAAAGATGAATCCTTTGATCCGACTGTAAGACCGGGGAAAAATAGTCCAAGGGTAATGATACAACACTGGTTTTACAAAACTATGGAGAATGGAGTGACAGTTTTAAGATCATGGTTGCTGTACTCAAAGACAAACGAATTCCTTTATTGTTTCTACTATCTGAAAACAAAGCAACGTAAATGAAGTCTAGCAAGAAATCCAGCATTTCAAAAGTTCTGGAACCTTAATTAAAAATGCCTGAACATTTGAACATAAAAAATGCCTGAACATTCATCTGACCACTAAAGAGCTTTCAAGGAATGGAAGATTTTCGAAATGACCCTTAATAAACCCTTGACAGTAAATTACAACAATAAAACAAACTATGAAAGAAAGATTTGGAAACAGGTTTTAACATGGTTACTTGATGTCGTGAAGTTTCTGACGAAACACAACCTGCCTTTTAGAGGTCATCGAGAAGATGTATATGGTTCCAATAAAGGTAACTTTATAGAACCTGTTGAACTTATGAGCAAGTATGATCCTGTTCTTGGAAAACATTACTTAAAAGAGGTAAATGATAAATGGCGATACTTGTCCCCAAAATCCAAAATGAAATCATTCATATTTTGGGAAAGCACGTAAGGGAAAATATATTGGATCGAATTTGAAAAGCCAATTATTTTGCAATCATACTAGACAGTACGCCGGTCATTTCTCATACTGATCAGATGATTTTCATTTGTCGATATGTCGTTGTTGAAGACAAGTGGATGTGTGGGAATCATTTCTTGGCTTTATCACTGAGCATCGGAAGACATCTTATGATATCAAGAAGATGATTTTGGATCGACTAGAGAAGGATAGTATTTGACAATGCGGCTAATATGGCTGGAGTCCATGGTGGTGTTCAACGTCATCTACGAAACATAAATAGGAAAGCTAAATTTGGGTCATGTTCTAATCATAGTCTGAATTTATACGGTGTTCATAACTCAAATGCCAATGCAAGTGAAGAATTCTGGGACAAATAAATCTCATCTAAAAGCATCTTCAAGAAGCTGGTATTGGTTTAGATGTGTGTGTAACCCACATGGACGCGACAAAAATTTTCTTTAGCTGAAACAGAGACAGGCTGATGTTCGAATCGGTTAGTCAAAGTAAGGAAATAGAATAGCGAATTAGAAGAAAGAGAAAACTACCAGGGGAAAAGGAAAGATGATGTATGTCAAACACTTGTGCAGGAAGTAAAGAGAAATCTTTACGAATGTCATGCTCGACTTGTAAATGAACTGGAAGGACGATTTGACTCCATGTCTCATCTGCAAACTGTCTTCGCTGGATTATCATCGCAAGCAATCCTGGAAGATGCTGAAGGCAAGTTGGAGCAAAAATTTAAAATTCTCGGTAGCGAATACGGTGCTAACTTAGATGTATCTAGGCTGCCTTTGGAAGTTCTCCGTCTACAGGATATTTTAACAGCAGCTTCCAAAGTGGAACGTGACATGAACATGATGACCAAATCATCGCCTATTGAATGGCTGCGATAGATTTATTGATGACAAGTTCAAGAAACATTGCCAAATATTGTGGTTACTCTACGGCTGTTTTTGACGCTTACAGTTTCTGTTGCAACTGCAGAGAGAAGCTTCTCAAAACTGAAGCTCATAAAAAGTCACCTGAGATCGAGTATGTCGCAAGATCGCTTATCCAATTTTTCTATCATTTCAATTGAATATGAAACTGTGGAGAAGAAAGACTTTGGCCAAATTATCAGTAATTTTGCTTCTGCAAAAGCTCAAAAGGTTAAAATATGATAACGTTTGTTCATCTAATTTTTGAATTTGTTGTTTTTCAAGTACTAATCAACGCCATTAAGGATATTTCATTTATATTTTTCCTCTAAAAAAAGGGGGACGCCATTATGAATACGGGCCCCGGTCGGTACGCCCCTGTTTTTTTACATACGTTACACACCACTTACTTAATTTCATGAAATTTCCAGAAATAAAATATTATGTCAAAACATTTTTTTCATTAGTTAAAAGTAGGACACCTTGGACCAATTTCTGTTTTCAAACTTTTGCTCGTTTTCTAAAAATCTGCTCCGAATGGTAAACTAAAAAATGTATAAAGCTATGATATTATTTTTAATTAGAAAACCTTTTAATCGCTTTTGTAAATGAGTTATATGTATGATATTACTGTCTTAAGAAAAAAATGTTTTTTCGATGAATAATGATTTTTTACAAAAATTTTTCATTTTTTAAAAAACTGAATTATAATAATTTATCATAATTTAAAAATCGTTTAAAAATCTTCCACTTTGTATTTCTTCAATTAAAGCTAAAAAGAAATCTTCAAGAAAGCGGTTTTATTTTTTAAAATTCATTTTAAACCTTAGGTATCGAAAATTTATACCGAATTTGTGGAGGTACTATTTAAAAGAGTTATCGAGTAAATTGCATGTTCACCGGTGCGATTATATAGTAATTATGAAACCAATGCATGCATTGTTTGAATTATTATGTTTATTCTTCAAGTGGGAAAGCAGATTGGATTATTTTTCTTGTATCGTGAGTGGCGATCACAAGAAAACATATTAACGTGGAATTACTGCCTAAATACACAATTCTCTCTCTCTCTCTCTCTCTCTATATCTCTATATATATATATATATATATATATATATATATATATGCGTGCGTCTGTGTGTGTGTGTATAGGCAGCTAGTATTCACAAAATAAATTCTATTAAATGCAACTACCAATGTGTGTTTAATTCACTATTCCCAATTTTCAATAATGAAGATATTGTAAATCAGGATAAAATTGTCTGAAATTCATATTTGTTCTGTTTTGTTCAAGTATTTTCGAACGTCTCAGTCATTATCAATAATCGAGTGCTCTCTTATGAGTCTAATAAAGTTTGTAAAATTGCACCGACTAGAACCGTGAAACATTTTTTCATTGATTATAAAAATTGGGTTATGTCTATTATTCTATTGATGAGGTCTGAAGTTGCTATTTGGCATTTGATCGAATATTTTGATTGCTTCATATTAAATTTACATATTTGTAATTGAAAGCATTAATCGAAAACAAAGTTAAAAAGATGTTAAATATTCTTACATGACAGGTTTGAAACATCTTTTCAATAAGAAATTGGAAACATTTAGCGTGTAAGGAGAATATTGAATGAAGCTAACTTTCAGGAAAATTAAATAAATATATATATATATATATATATATATATATATATATATATATATATATAATGTGTGTGTGTGTGTGTGTGTGTGTGTGTGTGTGTGTGTGTGTGTGTGTGTATGACAAAAAATAGTTTTAAGGTATTCCATAATTATACGTGAAAGTGCTCAATATCAGGGATGGAGTGTATGTAAAAATATAAAAGTGGACACTGAGGTCAACAGTGAGCGACGATTGTCTGTGTCATGTTTGAAAGCAATCTTCACACATGACCTGAAGTTTGCATCCAAAGCTTCAAACAGACAGTCACTGCTTGGTGTTGAACCCAGTGTTTATATATATATATATATATATATATATATATATATATATATATATATATATATATATATATATATATATATATATATATATATATATATATATATATATATGTATGTGTATATATATGTATTTCCTTGAATAATCGACATATATCTATTCATTCTTGTATATATCCTTTGCAGTTCTGTAATCAGTTTCTTGATGTTAAAATGAAATTCATCAAGGAAGCATAGTTTTTTCTAACCCAAATATCTTTGCTAAGAGCATCCACATAAATAAGACAAACTTATTGTAACTGCGATAAAATCTGCATTTCATGTTGATTTAAAAAAAAAAGAGACACGTATTCTGTTATAATCATTTTAAAATTTAAAATTTTTCCGTTTTATCTTTAAACTATGGCATTAAATGTTTGTTATATGCACTTCAACACGTTGCTGCTACACTCGTAATCAATTTTGTTGAGTGTTGGTTGCTCGTTTTTGATATAGAAGGCCTCGAGAATTTTGCCACAAAATTTATAATGAATAGACAAATAAAATAGAAGAAGAAGTGAAAAAGAGAAAAGGGAAATTGATTAGCAAAAATAAGGGGAAATGAAATTTAAAAAAACAAGGATCATAACATTCATCGAATGATTAGTGAGTTAATGCATCTTAAAATTTAGTTAGCGATTTTATATCGTTAACTTTACTAATTTACTTTTTGTATGAATGATTCATTGTAATATATATACATATATATATATATATATATATATATATATATATATATATGTTATCAGATATTCTATTTATGAAGTATCTGGATTTCGAATATCACTGCTTTTATTTTGTTTAGACTTACCCTAAGTCACATCTGATCGGGTCAGACGCAACAACAACAACATTAGGAATGACATGAGACTTTAAAATAGAGGTATGATCGCACACATTACAAGAGCCACAAGAAGTAATAACAATTGGTTGTTGTTCGCAAAGAAATAATAATAATAATAATAATATTAAGAAGAAGAAGAAGAAGAAGAAGAAGAAGAAGAAGAAGAAGAAGAAGACCTCCAGGCTGAAGTTAAAAAGGGACCGGAGAACATTATACAGACAGAATTCCTTTTAGTACTTGATATTACTGCAGAATAAAAGACATGATCAGTTCATCTAAAATGTCAAAGTCTTAAATGGAATACTTGAGCGTAATGATTTTCGGACGATGATACAAACATCACAAAAGAAATTAGTCAGAATACAATGCAAGTAGATTTCATATCTTATTTACTGTAATAAACGCGCAGGCGACAAATTTTTCATATGAAAAGAGTTCCACTTTTACGACTATGAGAATATATTCATTATTATAATGACAACAGTTTTAATATTATCTTTTGAATAATAATAATAATAATAATAATAATGATAATAATAATAATAATAATGAAGAAAGCGAATAAAAACTGAGTAAAAAAAAAAAAAAAATAAACTAACAAAACGGAGACTAAAAAGAAATGGTGAAATAAAAGTAAAAATAAAAAAAAACCAAAAAGTGAAGAACATTCTTTTTAATGAATAGACAAATAAAATAGAGCGTCAAATAAAAAGCGATGACAAGAATCACAGAAAAAGAAAACACAACAAAATTGCAGTATAACGTAAACAGGAAAGAAAGAAAGGAAAACAATCACCAAATTCAATTAAAAAAATCACCCTCAAAAGTTTTCGAAGAAAATCAGCGAAAAAAAAAGAACGGAAAAAAGAAATGAAGAAGAAGAAGAAGAAGAAGCGAACTGAAAAAGAGAAAAGAGAAATTGACTAGCAAAAGTAAGGGGAAATGAAATAATAAAAGGGAAATGTTGATAAAGAATGCGAAAAAGAAAAACAACAGTAAAGTGGGAGAAGAAAAAAAAGAAACAGACTAAGAAAAGTGGGAAGAGAGGAAAAGAGAGAGAAGTGGAATCGTATAATAATAATAATAATAATAATAATTGTAAAATTTGTCGAATCGTCCATTTTTCTTGCAATCGCAGTTGGTAAGGTTTCGTATGTGGAGTGAGCGGCAGATTTCCCGCAGCAGAAAATTTCGCCATGGAAAAAAAGCAGCATTTGTTAATTTGTCTAATTTAATAAAGCCGACGTTTCGGAGAAAGCATTGCTTTCGCTGAAAAATATTACCAAACGATACTTTTAATACTGGTCAGGAAGGAGAGAGAAAAAAATCCAAACGCCGCTAGTATGGTTTTGAAAGGCTTCAACTGCTTCTTGCCAGACAGTAGTCGAGATCATTGTTTATGACAGCAAAAATGAATGTGTTCGCCTGGGTGGGTGTCGAAAGTTGCATTTGTGAAGCAGATGTACAATTTGGCGTAAGTATAAGTTATAAATGTATAAGTTTATGACATTTTCAGATATATACGTAATGAGGATGTCTACATGTTCGTTTATATATCACTGTCAACACGTCTCTCTCCCTTTCTCCGTCTTTCTCTGCTTGTCTGCATCCAAGAGAGAATTATGGTTCCTTTCCTGTGTTTCCTTTTCTGTATTGAATATTCAAATAAATGTACGTATGAGATACGAAAGAACGAATCACCGACGTTATTCGAATACGAAAGAACATATACGCAAATATATAATAGAACATAAATATTTAATACCTATTCTAAAATATGCAAGCATATAGTTCTTGAATCAATTTGTGTGCATTGATGAACTTGTGTATCTTTGTACAGTATATATCTTTGTGTGTATTTACGGTTGCATGCAGATATAATTGTGTGTATACCTGCAATTAAAAAGGGAGATGAAAGAACTGTGACTATCTAGGTAGAGTATTAATATTGATTATACCTTTTGCATGCAAGTGTAAAAATATAATTAGTATACCAATATGTATTTGCGTGCATGTGAGCCAACAACTTTTTCTTGAGTGTATACTTACAGATGATTGTCAACAAAACATGTATGGGTATGTATTTGTTATTCAGTAGTAATTTCAATATGTGAGTAAAAGTGTGTGTATGTGTGTGTATTTGTGTGCGTCAGTTAGTGTAGGTACATCCGTATTTAACTTTAAACATTTTGATCGTGACTTGCGTATCTGCTTGTGTGTGTTCATGTATGTGTTTAATATTTCTGTACGCAACCCCCCCAAAAAAAAACCAACTGTGAAATTACGTCTGAATTACTTTAAAACATTTTTGCGAAACTGTACAGAAGAATTTTTATTTAAAATGGCGCTTTTCGATAAATCAATGATTTAGGCAGCCAATTTATCTTAAGTTATGCCATTTTATTTTCACGAATTTGCCTTAACTGAGTTTTGTGTTCACTTTATCGAATAAACTCGGCCATGTTTGCAAACATTTGATTAATTTTGCGTGGCCTATGTGCACAGCACTATATTGTGTCCGGGGACGCTCTGTAGTTACGTCCCTTTCAATTACCATGTTTTTTTTTTTAAAAAAAAAAAGATCACTACTCTTTATAAAAGAAGGATAGAATGCATAATACACATTTCTTCACAAGGACCACTTGTTAAAAAAAAAACGTCTGTCCGCCATTGTATTTCTCCATGTCGTTTGCTAATGATGAGGTATAACTTTGCGAGAACTGAGATAAAAAGTAATACTAATATAAAATGCTTCATTTAAGAAATGTCAATAATATTGCACTAAAATGACTCGATTATGTAAACAAATAAAACATCTTATCAGGCGTTCGTGGGAATAAGGAAGACCATCTATATTGTTAGATTTGAAGTTTTGTAACGAAGTCACTTTCATAATCAAATTAGCCAACTGACCGGGATATTAGTATCAAGTGAATACGAAATGCGAGTTCGAACTTCATCGTCATCTCCTTTAGATCTAGTCTTTGCTTATAAGTCTAGGAGTTGTGATAAACAAGCAATAGAAATAAGATAAAGAAAAGCTTGTCAAAAATTATTAATAACTGAAAAATATACATTTTTTTTAATAAAGAAGAATCTGCAATGTTGTTGGCCCGCCAAAATGTAGCTTCCCCGTGCCTTTTCTATAAATATTTGGTAATATGGTAATTGTTCTAATGGACTTTGCCCTATAGTACTTAGACTTTATGAATTTAAGCGCAATAAAATGTCTCGTCATTTTACAGTTGTATTGGCTAAAACGTTCTTTCCTAAGTTTCTTTTCTCGCACTTCTCGCCTGTGGAACTCTCTTCCAACTTCTTGCTTTTCAGTCAACATTAATTTTCAAAAATTTAAATGCAATGTCAATCGTTATCTTATGTCTTCTTCATTCCTCTTTTATTATTCTCACTCCTTAATAATGTTTTGTTTTTCTTATTCTTTCACACTCAGTTAGACAATCGGCCATTATCATAATCCAGTGCAAATGACACGTTGTAGTGCTACACATCTCGCAGCATGACGCATCCTGCAAGAAAAATGACGTTATTTATTACAAATACACCTTCATAAACAGGCAGTTAGAATTAGAAACTGTGTAAGATTTTAAGAGATGGATTTTATTTATAACGTTTATATGTGTTTAAATATATGTTCATCAATATCTATGCAAAATTGTAAAAATAATTCCAGAGTTGTCAGTTTTTTAATAAATTTGGAAGACATTTCAAAACAGTTGGCAATTTTTCATGCAGTTTAGCAAGAAAATTAATTGACAAAGAAATGACATGATATAATAATAATAATAATAACAATTATTACAACACTTAGAAAAGATCGCGATTTAATAAACGTAAAAGAAAAGATACAGAGTTTAACAATATTTCCGCAATATGTCTACCTTTTTCAAGTTATATTTAAACATAACTTGAAGATATCAGAAAGTAAACAAGAAGTATATTTAGAAATTACCAGAGAAGAAAGTATAACAGTCATGCCCTTCATTAATGGAACACATGGAATGGTCCCAATAAAGATGGAAAGAAATAAAATGCCGCGGATGATTCGCGATTATAGCATTAGTAAATGGGTGAGAGCGAGAAGCCCTTGATTCACAAGTGAAAAGCAAATTCAACAGAATCTGTCTATATTTCTGAGATGAGGTGATATATACATTATTTACATTATTCTGACTATTGTCCTCATCTTTGTCGCCATATTCATTACAACGTTTCGGCCGTTGTACGCTCCAGCCTTCTTCAGGTAGTTGGAATGTCGCTCACTGGGGGTAGTCTGTTCTAGTTCCACGTGCCATGTTTAATGGATGTCAGTTATCAGTTATCTCCTGTTAATTTCCCTCTGAAAGTTCTCCACTGCCTTAATCAGGTATTGAACTCACACTCTTTGGGTCCTGTCACTGGATCTAATTAACGCCTTTATCCACTGTGCCATGTGTCCTCAAAAGCGTTAATTAGATCCAGTGAATGGAAGAAGAAAATGTCATCAAAGCAAAAAAAATAAATAAATAAAATGCAAACAGCAAAAGTGCTCAACAATGCCGTACCAGAGCATATACTATTAAAAATACTAAGAAACCCTTAGCAGTTCCAAAAGACACATAGGAAAGAAGAGTGCTCAGTACTGTAATAGCAGAGTAAATTACACAACACATACTTTCCCAGTGCAACTTTGACTGACTACAACTGTCAGTTTCCTTTGTGGTAGTCACGTATCCATCAGGCGATCAACATTAGACCTTCGGTGGATTGGGCATTTTATTTGCTAAGCATATTATATATCTATTCACCAACTACACTTATTATAACATATTGGCTTAGGCGAGAATAAAATGCCCAGTTGACTGAACGTCGAAAAACACCACCAGGTACATCCTTATTAATCCACAAACTTTCTTGATAATAGTTTATGCAAGGTAACTGGGAAATATATGTTCAAATCTGGCCGGAAAGCAGGGAAAGCGTCTGAACTTAAGAAAATATCTTCAAGAACCTTTGTCGAACTTAGAAATTGCTCCTTAAATGTAGCAAATTTATGCCCCCTCCATACATATATATATATATATATATATATATATATATATATATATATATATATATATATATATTCAAATAGACGGACAAGGTATCTCTATGTCTATTATATATTTAATCATGAGCCGTTCTAAGCTTCGTCTTCGTTTAGTGGCCAAAGTTCCGGGAGAAAATAAAGACAAAAACTGTCCAACCTTTGGATATTTTTTATTATGCTGTTCATTAATCTTAGCTTTCGGCTCACATGAACCATCAGTCAGTTATGTACCATGCGTGATACACGCGTAGGCGATCAAGAAGATTTCGATACATGACTGACGAAGCAGATTTTTTTCCTGCAGTAGGTTGCCATTTTTTTCTGCAGTAGACCAGTTGCCATCCAAGGCTATAGAGGGTAATAATAATTATTACCCATATCTATATGGGGGAGGGGCGGAGAGGATAAGAGGATTCATACCATTCCCAAGAGTATTAGCGCGTAAGTGAATGTAATGATTCCTCAATCTGAGCCGCTATCCATTACTCCACCCTGCGTCCTTGAACCATCACCAGAGTGAAAATCATGTCTTGAACAATAAAAAAATTTAAAATTTCAGACACACTGTGCTGTATATTAATATTTTTGTTTTATTATTTAAATTAGGTTACTCGACTAGTTTTGACTAGCAAAGGCCATCTTCAGGAGAAAAAATTTCTGCTTGTTAGTAGCAATGAACTACAGGTTCTCCAGAAACCCGAATGTACGACAAGTTCTACGGAGACTAGAAAAAATGTATTATAAAATATTAAGCAAATATACCTTATCTGTCTATTTTATATATATATATATATATATATATATATATATATATATATATATATATATATATATATATGGGGGTTCTGATACGTGGGAATGTTGCAAGCCCCTAAACTTCACTTAGTTCCAAAACAGTATAATATCGGAGCCCCTAAATAAGGTGATTAAGGTGATGAGAGCAGATTGAAACACTTTGATCACAGTCATGACGCGACGAATCAATATATATATATATATATATATATATATATATATATATATATATATATATATATAACGAAATATACATAATATCTTATATTAATTGCATATTACTCTGTTACGTAACATTGAGCCTGTTTTTTCTTACACTATAGAATATTTATGTATTTGTATATGATCGCTCGCTCGTATACTTATCTATATTTAACCATACGTTTATATATACATACTTACAATTACATCCTGTGTAAAACATTTTTAATTGGTTCTTTAAGGCTCATAAAACGTGACAGCGCACGAGGACAAAGATATTAATTTTTTAAATATATTTTAGAATGCGGTTCGTTGTGGTGAAAGCGTTTTTTTATGCATTCAATCTTGCTTTACAGTAGGAACTGTGTAATATTCGAGAAGAACAAATGTTCATTGCGTTTTAAGTGAATTTCAAAGACAATATTTAGATATTTCTACATAGATTTATTCAACAACATATGTTCTATTTCAATTCCGCTAATTTTCGCCATCTTTGAGGTAGTTTCATCTGTTCCATTTTTGTAGAACTTGGCATCTTTCTGGATGATGAAATGGTCAAAGTGTTTTTTACAGGGTGCCATAGAATTGAAGTTCTTCCCTTTAAAACAGTTTTGTAGTGATTTTAATCTGAAAGTGCAAGGTATGTTGAGTACAGACGGTGTAGTAGACATCTCGGCTTATCTGTATCAAGGAATGTGAGATTTGGCGTTCTTTGGATGGAAAATGAGACTCTTCTGATTGGCTAATTTCGAATTCTTTTCATCGTTTTTTACCTCTCATCGATCCAATTAGGAGCATTACTTGTCTTAATTCAACGTTTGATTTTGCAGAAGGAGGCAAATAATGTTCTTCTAAACCCAGCATGTAAACAGCATCACCTTCTTTAGGTTCAGACGGCTTTTCGTGTACTGAACAACACCAAAAAAATAAGAACTAGACGAGTTATCTCTAAATTTAGTCAGTGGAACGTGAATTGTATATCCCAGTAGATTATATGAAAGATTCATTTCAGAATTCCCTGTAGATCGATATACACCTGATAAAGGCCGGAAAGCATAACAGTCGAAACGTTGTGCTAACAACAACATAGATGAGGACAATAGTCTGGATGTAAATAATGATAAGTTCTCAGTCAGTTTTCCTTTCTTAAGTTCAGACGCTTTCCCTGCTTTCCGGCCAGACTTTGAAAATATATTTCCCAGTTACCTTGCATAAACTATTATCAAGAAAGTTTGTGGATTAATAAGGATGTGCCTGGTGGTGTTTTTCGACGTTCAGTCAACTGGGCATTTTATTCTCGCCTAAGCCATGATGTTATAATAAGTGTAGTTGGTGAATAGATATATAATATGCTCAGCAAATCTCTTTTTACAAATCTGCTTCTCAAACTATTACTCCATTGTTTATGGAAATAATATTTAATATGTCATTAATTTTTCTGCTTCTGATTTCCAAAGAAAATTAGTAGTCGCCCCCACACCCTAATGAAAAAGTAATCTTTGTTTATAATTAAATATCTAACCTGCACCGACAGACATGACCTCAGCGAGCGGGCCCGTTTCACTGCCAATGAGATGTACCCAGCAAGGTTTTATTTTTCAGATGCAGTTTTTTTTATCATTTTTCATTCTTTTTAGTGAATATTTTGTCTGCGGTTAGGTTTGTCCCCGGCAGAACTTTGTTTTATTTCGTTTATCAAAATAACTTTTTTTGGTAAATAGAAAAACATAATGTATTGTTTGTTGAAGAAAATTGTTTATTAATTTTAAAATCGATATTATTTCTGTGGTGAATGAGTGCTTTAGTATGCGTGTGTGAATGTGTTTGTTAATTGGTGAACCAATGTATATTCCTGTGGCAATTGGTTATCAAAATATTCATTTTAGGATGAAATTGTCGTTTGGGAAACAAATCTATAGGTATTCATTCGAACACCACTTTACTTATTCTTAAAAAGCAAACAAAAACATTGGATTTATATATAAAAAAATAGTGTACAGTGAATGCTGGGGGTAATAAAACAGTGTTCTATGTATATTAACAGAGCCAAAATTTATACTAATAATAGATATACATTTTGTTCCTCAACGTCTGTTACACCTCTATCCCCCCTCTCTCTCTTTGTCTCTCTCTCTCTCTCTCTCTCTCTCTATATATATATATATATATATATAATTAATACAAGTAAAAGATTTGTCACTTATTGGTATTACCTTCTGCATCCTGACTCCATGACTCCAGAGTTTCGTAGACGGACCCTCCAGCAATCACTCCGTCCACTCATCAGGGGGTATTAGCAATTGACTGTTTAAATTTCTACATTGTTATTTATTAGTCTTTGAATTATGAATTTTAAAAAATAAGTGTTTTTACTATTTTTACTCTTTCTTTTCTTTGTGTCTTTCATCATCATCATTATTATTATTATTATTATTATTATTATTATTATTATTATTATTATTATTATATTTCCTTTGATTTATGGTGTATTTCTTTCCAGAGACCTAAGGTTAGAAATGACATCATGGCATTTTCCACTGACCAACTAAAATAAATAAATAAAAACATATTTTACATAGAAAGCCCTTCGTAAGGTGTGGATTATATTCGATAGAACAATTTTTGGATTTCTTTAAAGCATGAATTTCCTGGAATCCCTTCAGTGAGTCTACTGGGATCAATCCGAGGGCTCCAACTACAACAGGAATTCACTCATAAAATTTTTATGATGTCTATTTTGTATTTAAGTGGACATTCACTCATAAAATTTTTATGATGTCTATTTTGTATCTAAGTGGACATTCACTCATAACAAAATAGAACTACTTAGATACAAAATAGGGATCATAAAAATTTTATGAGAGAATTCCAGTTGTATTTGGAGCCCTCGGATTGATTGGAAAATATTCCAGTGGACTCATCGAAGGGATTCCTGGAAACTCATGCCTTAAAGAAATACAAAAAAATCTTCTCACGAGTACAATCCCCACCTTACGAAGGGCTTTATCTTTGTAAAATATGTAAAATTAAGGTGGCATGTGTTTCTATTTGTGTTTTTCGTATAACGAAGTGATGAACAGTGTTATTACTGGGTTCTACAAGAAGGTCTATGAATTGAGTTTTCTTTTTATTAAGTTCGTAAGTAAATTTAAGGAGTTTTTTTTCCAAATATAGCTTGATGATTACAGTGTAACCCGGATATAAGAGACCCGGATATAAGAGAAACCCGGATATAAGAGAACCGGATATAAGAGAAACCCGGATATAAGAGAGATTTTATCTGGTCCCAAATTAGAGCCTGTGTTAATGTATATAAAATAGACCAAATCCGGATATAAGAGAAACCCGGATATAAGAGACTTCTCTGGTCCTGACAACTCTCTTATATCCGGGTTACCCTGTATTTGTTTCTTTTTTTTATCTTCAGCTAAAATAAACATATCATTTTCCTAGCGGACATATATTTTAGGTTTTATAACTTTTCAAATATTTTTGGACATGAGACATCTAGTTGATAGAGAAGCACGATCCGGGTGGATTTTCCCATGCTGACACCAATAGTTTTTATATAAATATTTGCCATTATGACCGTAGAAAAAGACTTTAGTTGTGTTGGCGTGTTGTAATTTCCTGACAATATTATGTTTGATGATCGGAGATAGAATCGAATTATGTTTATAAACAGAGTTGCACATTATATCAATGATTTCACTGACAGGGAGGTCGTAAATATATTTTCTACATCCAGTGAGGCTCATATTCCTTGGTTTCGTTGTGTTCTTTTAGGGATTTGAAGAAATTGATGAGTAGATGTAATACTATAAATCAATTCCAATACACACGGAGACCTACAAACCACCGCACACAACATATAAAAAAAATCTACTTATTCAGTTAACAATAAAAAAAAAAAAAATCCTTGATAATAATAATGATTAATAGATTAGTCGAAATCGCTCGGATCCACGGATCATTTGGACAGTTTTTACTACAGACTCCATGTCCAGGAAAGAAATCACTTGTACGAATGCAAGAAAAACTTAATAAAAAGCTTCATCGTAGTGACTTGTCAGTCGTTTTCAATGAAACCTGTATAAAGAGGAATTGCTGCGAAAATGCACAATTATATATATATATATATATATATATATATATATATATATATATATATATATATATATGAAAGTTTATTTTTCATATACTTAAAAACAGATCACTGATTATTTTTTATTTTTCGTTGATAAATGACACAGGAGTCTCCAAAAGTTCCGATTTTAAACGTTTTTTCTCGTCATGTTTCTGTTTTCCCTGCCAGCCCAGTCTTCTTCGCAGCCAGTGAAAGTCTTTTGTTGAACGTTCACCTTCCTAAGATTCATGACGAGAATTACCCTAGCGATTTCGACTAATCTGTTAACCATTATTATTATCAAGGATTTTTTTGGTAACTGGCCTAATAATATATATTATAAATTATAATAATATTAATATTCTTTCTTTTTCAAATATGAAAAATATCAGTTTTTCATATCTGTCCACTATATTTACACATGCATATTGCCCAGGAGAGAGAGAGAGAGAGAGAGAGAGAGAGAGAGAGAGAGAGAGAGAGAGAGAGATTAAAGGATTTATTTTAATCTGATATTTTATTACTTCAAACGTATATACTTGTATTTTAAACAGATGGTCTATTTTTATTTTTATTTTAAAGAGTGAGTATAAAGTCCGCCTCCCAGATAGATTACATTTAGGGAGTTTATTAATGCCCTGTGTGACATCTTGTTGATCTTAGTTTGGCATTTGTATGAGAAATATTTTTGCATTAAGATCACGACTTTAACATGTAAATAATTATTACGGCTAAATTCATCGAATATTTTTTGCACGTAGATAACAAATTCTGGTTATCATAAAATTATAGTACCGAATGCTTGATTTAGTTTTTCTTGTATGCAGATCGATTCACTCAGTACACGTTTCTGTCAATAAATGGATAACACGAAATGAAAAATTAAAGTCTTCATAAAAAGATAAGTGTCTACCTGCATTTATATAGTGACATGCGCATGCGTGCATATTTGCACATATTTTTGTCTTTTCTAAGCTTTCAAATAATTTCGAAAGGCAAAAGAAAACTTTTGCGTAAATGTTTTTGTATTTTAACTTTTTATTAAGAAATAATACATGAATTTGGGAACTAATAATACATATTTATGTCTGAAATATGAGGTTAGTTTCTAAATTTTACTTGCTATTTATTTCTTTTTATAAAACATATACGTGTGTTCTATTTACAAAATAATTTATGTAAGGAAGTAGTAGATTCATAGACTGATCACAATGCGTGTGTGTGTGTGTGTGTGTGTGTGTGTGTGTGTGTGTGTGTGTGTATGTGTATGTGTGTATGTGTGCTTGTTAGGTAAAATAAATATTTTCATCCTCTCATCATTAGAATTAAAAGTCGTGACGAATATTCGAAAATTATGCTGAAGGCAGATGTACTTGTTCCATTTTGTATAAATAGCCAGAAGTCTCTAGAAATGTCCGAATTTCTTAAACGAAGCGTTGTCATTAATAATTTATTATTATTACCGTTTGGGTAATGTGTGAGTTATTTGATAAGATAAAAATATAGGGGGGGTCGTGCTATACACAGGTAATTATTTTGAAGAGGTTAAAAACAAATTATGAATTTTCGGTGACCAGTTGCACTATGCACAAACACAAGGAGGGGTTAAAGTTCATGCATGTTCAGTGACGTAACCTACTTGCTAAGCCTTAACGGTACAAGTTATTACCTTTAACCTGCCTTCCTTAATCTAGATCTTTTCAGTTGCTAAATGAACAGCAGAACGTAATTCACTATGTGTGCCGTTTAAAATCTACAAATACCTTAAATGAAAATTTTTTTTTTTCCTTTCTCCAACTTGCATTCATTTTCATTCGCACGTGTTTAAATTGTTGAGGCATTGCTTTTCTAACGGCACCACCTTTTGTCTGATATATATATATATATATATATATATATATATATATATATATATATATATATATATATATATATATATATATATATATATATATATATATATATATATATATATATACACCGTATATCTCTTGTACTCCTTATTCTGTAGTCGCCAGGCATGAACGAAAACAAAGTACAGTATCTAGAATTTCATATCAGATATTTTACCTCAGTAATTTTGGAGTAGTTTTGTACAAAAAAAGAATGAAGACCATTTACTTGCTATGAAATATGTCCAGAAAGAAGCCATGTACTGCAATATTTGACTACGGTAGGCCCATTATTATTGCTCAGAAGCTGGGGTCGCATTATAGACGAGCTGTATAAAAACAATCAGGTTTTTCACAAACAAATTCAGGGGTCACACGAAGACGGCTATGGTACTTATTTTTTGCTAGGTTTTCTTCCATTATATTGTTGCTGTTTTTTTTTATTAAATGGATAAGCAACAAATAAATTTCTGATGAGCTTTAATCTCGCATTTTAGAAAATCTCGGCAAAATATTATTCTCTGTTTCCCAATATGGGAAACAGAGAATAATATTTTGCCGAGATTTTAACGGTCGTAGAATACAAAACGACCTGAGCGTTGTAAAAAAAAACAAAAAACAAAAAAAACAATTAAGAGATAGAAAAACTTCGTTAGAAACAAAGAAAAGGGTACTGAACGTGATATCTGTCCTCCTCCATGCTGGACAATTTTCTCAAAGATGAAAAAGAGACTTGAAGCAACAGCAATATGCTACTAAAGAAAGATACCATGGGCCGAACATATTAGATTTTAGAGATAATAGAAACAATAAAGGAACTTATAATTAACACCAGAAAGAGACAATTGAAATTTCTGGTGAACATAATGAGTAGGGGGGGGGGCTTGGAAAATCTGATACTCACAGGGCAGACTGTGGGCAAGAGGGACAGAGGAAAACAACGCATAATATAATTGACGAGCTTGAGAAAATGGATGCGAACAGGGTTTAGGAAAAGTAACGAAAATACAGAATTTACTTAGAGCTACAAAGGACAGGAAATTGTGGAGCGCTATGATCGCCTATGTCCCGAGAGACACGGCTCATAAAGAAGACGTCAAAAACTAAGAATAATGCCAATGCCTCATGTACGAAATCCAATCAATATGACAGAGAAATTATTTTAAGAGGCATTCAAATCCGACTTCACTTATGTCTGTGATGTATATTTCCTTTAAATACAGGCTAGCAAAGTTATTCATAACCAAGAAATACATACCCTGTATGCTTCTTGTGTACTCATGTCGGTGTCTGCGTACCCAGTATATACGTGCGTGTGTTTCTATTGAATTTATATATGTTCATCTATGCGCGCGCACTCTCTCTAATGTGTTACATTTGATATATGTAATGTATATGCAATTTATAAATGTTTCTACATTTATTAGTCTACTTGACACATTTGGAGTTTCTGTTATGTATTTACAGATTCTTGATTAAATACTAAGAAGAATCTGCAATTTTATTCGTCCTGACCTAGCATCTCGGTTTCAGTCACTTACCCACCGCCGTAGCATAGCTTTCCTGTGCCTTTTCTATAAATGTCAACTATTCTGGTGACCTTTCCTCTATGGTACCTAGACTTAATGAATCTAAGCAGGAAAGTTTCGTTAGAAACAAAGAAAAGAACACCGAACTGTTATATAATATCCGCCCTCGTTATATAATAGGGAAAACAGGACAAACTCATCACAGATGAAGAAGACAACACAAATGAAGGATGCTGGATCGAATATGAGAGCAACGACGAAGTTTTAGAGAAAATGGAAACAAAAAGGACACTTATACTTAACATCAAGAAGAGACAGTTGATATTACTTGTGCGCATAAGGAGGAAAGAGAGCTTGTAAAATTTGATACTCACAGGAACAGATTGACAACAAGAGAGACTGAAGAAAACAATGCATAACCTATTTAGTGAGCTTGAGTAAATTGATGGCGGAACAGTGTTTAGGAAAGATAACAAAAGACAATTTATTAAGAGCTATACAAGACAGGAAGTAGTAGAGAGCCATGATCGCCAACGTCATGAAGGTACACAGCACATATAAGAAGAAGAAGACTATATTGGTGAAATGTAGCCAATGAGTTCTATGCTAACACTTATCCAATTATCACTTGTGGAACTCTGTTCCCGTTTCTTTCTTAAAAAAATTAAAAAGAATTAAATGAAGTATCAATCGTTATCTTTTATCTTCTTAATTCCTGTTCTTTTATTGTTCTCTCTCTTTGTTTATTTCTCAAATTCTCTCACACTCAATGACCCCATGTGACTTTATTAGATTGCTTGGAAGGAAACGATTAAAAAATATTACAAATATTATGGGATAGAGTAATTTTTGTGGATCTGCATCTATATATATATATAAAGTTTAAACATATATTATTAAATATAAAAGACAATGAAAGCCTATTATGTCTGACCATGAGCCTTTCTAACATTCGAATGTTTGCTTTAATTTCTGATGAAAATAAAGACAAAAATTGTCCAACATTTGGATATTTTTTTATTAAGTTGGTCCTAAGCTTTCGGCTCATATGAGCCATTTTGTTACATGCGACGATAACGGTCGCGGAATAGCAGACGCAGATCGTAAGTTCAAGATGAGGTTCTGTGACATCATACCACGCGATAGACCAAAGTATTACAACAGAACCAATGTCTAGATGCAATGTGTTGTAACTAGTTTAAAATGTAATTTTGTTGAGTGTGGGTTGCTTTGTTTTAATGTAGATGGCCTCTAATATCTGAAGGTTCTTTTTTACTGTGTGTATGCGTGAGTATTGTTGTATTATCAACTAATATCTATCTAATATTATGTACATGGCTATGTTTTTCTAAGAAATGTTGCTTAATAGAACAAAGATTGGAAAAGTGACAGGTAAGTCTACGGGAGAGCGTGGTTGTAGTAAAACCAATACATGTAAAAAGCCAGAAGACGGAAGTCACATTGACAAGATTAAAATGAGACAATATGGATGAAGGAAATCACCAATCCGTGTGATATTTGTTGCGACAATTCAACTATCATATCAATGTTGAAATCTGCTCATCAATTCATTCAATCAAGCATTGCATCAAATACATATCAAAGGGGCTAGAAAGCTGTTTTTGCGCACGCACACACACACACACACACACTCTAATTTTTTCCCTTTTGCTTTAAATTAAATTTAAATTTGAACAAGGAAATGACTCCTATCCAAAATCTCGAAAGAGAAAGCCAGAAGATGGAGGTCACATCAACAAGATCATTGTGTAATATTGAAATGCATCATTTTTTTCCACAAATTACTACAATGATTTAAAACCAATCATCATTTTCTTGCAAAACAACAATGTGTACACGCAGCAAAATGCGAGTAATTCGACTTGTAATAAATAAATGCATAAGTAAATAAATATTTTTCGTTGTTTGAAAGCGCAGAATTTCGAAGCGGCGACATGAGTAGCGGTGTCGGTTCCCATAAGGGATAAACAGTCTTTTCAAAAGGAAATTCTCATCAAACTGTTATCCACGCATTGTTGGGGTTAGTGGGTGGCTGTAGTTAACTGAGAACTAAATAGAAAACTAAATTTGTTTTATGGTTTCAATTTTAGATAATGCTATTGATACTTATAGATCAATAGCATTAACTATATATATATTTATATAACAACAAAGATGAGGACACTAGTTCAATTGTCCTGTGACAGCCCGACCCCGGTCCTCATCAAGTGTTTGTTTATCCAGGTAAATGTTCAAGCAATTTCGAACTGAATTCTTTATCTAATCTACGGTGGAAGATCTTTTCTCATTTTGTAGTCAGTATCTTGGGATATCGCATCTTGTTTCTATTTAATACTACTCACTTATCGCTCGCTTTGCCCTGACCAAGGATTGAACTCACAGTTACCAATGATTTAATCCACTAGGCTACTGTCCCATAGGACAATCCTGTGTCTATTGAGTTTAGTTGTATCATTTAAAATAATTACAACCATTAATTTTTAAAATAAACCAGAAAACTCCATTTTCATTTTCCCCATGATACTTAGCTTCTAAAACTTTTAATATATGTTTTATATGCCGAAAAGTATATATGGTATATACTCGTGAAACGCATGATCTCGTGTATTGTACGACCCCCAATTTTTTACTTACAAAAAATAAAAAATGATTTATCTCGTGTATCATGCGAGTTTCTTTTTTGAGAGACTAAATTATAATAGTTTAACCTCTTTACCCCTCTCTCTCTTTATCCCATCTTCTAGTTGAATAAGTTAAAAAAGTAAAAGTAAATTATAAAAGTATCGCTAGTTACGCTATAGTCGTTGCGTAAATGCCCTCAACCATAAACAACCAAACGAGAAAGAGAATATTTTATAAACGTAAACAAAGGAAAAGATACATATTCGCTATGTTTGTATTTTATAATACGATATTAATATGTGAATATTACATGCATTATTATTGGATACAGTTAAGTAAAACATCAGTTTTATCAAAATCATGTTTATTTTAAATGCGGCTGTACTTTTTGACTACAGTAAATAAATGGATATATAGATTGGTCAATGACGTAGCCAGGGCAAGCAGTACATACGCTATCCCTATGATGTGACCTACTTAAAATTAGTTTTAAAATTAGGTCTTCAAAAGTCGCATGAGACGACAATATATACGGTATGTCTAAACCTAGAAAATAGGTACAAGTGAAAAGAAAAAAAAAGAAAAAGAAAAATAAAAAAAGAAGAAAAAAGGAAAAAACTGTGCCAAAATGAAAACAAAAGAATTTATGAAAGGATTAGATAAAGAAATATAGAATCAGGAATCTGTATATGATTTAACACCCGACTTAACATTGATCGTCCTGGGTATAACGATAAAGTACATCCGGCAACAAGGCCTTTGATCTGGAGATTGAAGCTTTTGAGGAACGTGGAACCACCTCTTTTGCTGATGCTGTTCCGGGTGGCAGCATCTGTAAGGGCCCCAAATATAGGCAAATAGTGAATCCCCAAACAAAAATCAACTCTACATTTTTATAATAAAATGACCAACCATAAATATTTATATCAAAATGAAAGTCAATGCAACACTAAAAAAATATGAAAATTCATTTTTGCAGTAAAATTACGAACAATACATTTTATGATCTACAAAAACAAAATATATATCTAAAAAACATACCTTTACTTAGAAAATATAAAATTATGTACAAAATATCTGTAGGTGTAAGCATAAAATTACATACAAAATATTTAGATTTCGCATTAAATAACCCATAGAGGTGTTGATATGCCGCTAAAGAAAATCAAGCGACCAACGTAACATTTGATTTAGCTCCCGCCTGTTTGACTGGTAGCAACTTTCGCCTCAGTTGTGCCATTGTCGCCTCGTGTTTATTATTTATTTAAACATCCAAACCTCAGGCATTATTTATATTTTCCTTTATTGTAGATTTGATTGTATCAAGCGAGACTGATTGTTAGGGAGTGGGGTGTGTATCAAAATTTATCTAACCCATAACATCCGACAGCTTGTTTCGTTAAGCCGATGACACTAAAATCGAACCTCTTTTGAGGTCATGGTCGAATACATGGTTCGAATATTTTTCCAGCCATTTACCAATACTAAATCAGTGCTTAGTGACAAATATTACATCAGGTTCTTCTTTTGTTTTTACTTTCTGAAAAGTAATTGACTCATCAGTTTTTTTTTTAGTTTTTAGTGAAATATAAATTGTACAATGTCTGAGCTATTTCGGCTTTCATAAGTTATTATCAAATGGTTTTCATTTTTATGTTATATCAGTTTCATCTTTCTTTTTTTTTTAATATCGCGTCTTCACATTTTAAAAATATCGTGTCTTGACGTGTTAGTTTATGTTATTTTTCTTTTTTTTTTATTGCTTGTTAAGTTTGTTTTTATGCTAAACGCTTTTATTATTTATAAACTTTTTTTAATAGTTTTTTTTATTTGGTGGATAATGGCAGAATTACTATACAGTGTAACCCGGATGTAAGAGAGTTGTCGGGACCGGAGAAGAAGTCTCTTATATCCGGGTTTCTCTTATATCCGGGTTTGGTCTAATTTATATACATTAACACAGGCTCTAATTTGGGACCAGAGAAAATCTCTCTTATATCCGGGTTTCTCTTATATCCGGGTTTGGTCTAATTTATATACATTAACACAGGCTCTAATTTGGGACCAGAGAAAATCTCTCTTATATCCGGGTTACACTGTATAAGGATTTATGATATATTTTAGGCAGTTTTAAAGAGTCATCACTATTTTTTAGGTCAACAATCGTTTTGACACTTCTGGATTTTCTTAGAGTCTTAGCAGGCTGAAGTCTAGGGCCTCAAATATCTAGGGAGCCTCCAGCCAAGGTGTATAATATTTTCCACACTGTCTACACATGCTGTCATAACACATTGTAGATTCTAAATAACTCTTCAGTAATTTTAAACACTCGTCATCATCCTCGGCTTTACTCAAATTGTTTTATTTAGCACTATTCCATTTTCCTCTACTCGAGAGAATAGGGGATTTGTAGGGGCCTCACAGGGCCTTTCTTCATCTAAATCCGACCCTGCTCTCACAACTGTGCATCGGTTTTGTTTTCGAGGTTAGATTTCTATAAACTTTGTCATTTCGTTTTGATTAAAGAAACGTAGCAACAAGAAACTAGGAAACAGGAAGCAATTAACAAATTTAAAATTAAGATATTAATCTGGATTTTTTTTGTAATTGAGCCAAATAATAGCGCATACAGATGATAAAATAAACAAAATCGGATCAAAAATGGATGGATGGAAAAAAAAAGCAATGTGATTTAAATGCTTATATTTCGAACTGATCATCTACTCATTCTGAGTGATACTTCATTAATCCCGTTCAATTTGTGAATTTTGTAAAAGGAAATGTACTTATCCAATGCCCGCCTCCGTTTTTAATCAAATCAGAAAATTAAAAAATAAAATGTTCGAATTTCACCAAATTGCTTACGGACACTTCATGTTGAAAAACAGTTTTCCGTACGATCACCAAAGTTAAGCAACGTCGAACCAGTTCCTTCCAGTTGGGTTCGTTATATTCACTTAAGCACCAATAACCTTGGGAAAGGTATGAATTGTCCTCTTCTCCCGCCAAAAGTTCTAAATAATTAAAGTAAATTGAAAATTATTTATCTCAAAAATGAAATACAAAAATTATTGGCTTACAATTATATGAAGTTGAAAAACCGGGTCCCGTACGACCACCGAAGTTAAGCAACGTCTAATCTGATCAGTACCTAGATGGGTGTCCGCTTGGGAATACCAGATGTTGCAAGCTTGTATGTGTGGGTGGCGTAATAGATAATGGCACGGAATTGTTAATCGGAGAGCTAAGTTCCAATTCCAGTAGGGTTCGTTATATTTACTTACGCGCAAATACCCTTGGGAAAGGCATGAAACTCACATCTTGGACCCCACCAGCTAAGGGTTAATTAGAAAGACTTGTATCAGTGAAACTATTATTATCTCTAAGCATAAAAAAATAAAATATAAAATTGTGTACAAAATATTTTGATTTCGGCATTAAATAACTCATAGAGGTGTTGATGTGCTGCTAATCGAAACAACTAAGCAACCTACACATGTACTGCGATGATATTCGTTGTAGACAATAGGGAAAGGTTCAGAAATAAATAGGCATTATTGTTGTGGTTATTATTATTCTTATTACATGTTCACCTGTATTTGTAAAAAAATGACAATATGTAATTAATTTTCGCAGATTTTTCTTGCAATTTCTTGTTTATGTTCAATATTCCTGAATATG
Organism: Acanthosepion pharaonis; assembly: GCA_903632075.3. Classification (NCBI taxonomy): domain Eukaryota; kingdom Metazoa; phylum Mollusca; class Cephalopoda; order Sepiida; family Sepiidae; genus Acanthosepion; species Acanthosepion pharaonis. The sequence continues at coordinate 1,231,240 of CAHIKZ030002911.1, forward strand.
AGACGAAGTAAATTACATTGTATTCGCTATTGAATAAATATGAAGTTTTATTTCTCACTTTTAACGTTTAAATTATCTTTCTACAACAGAAGATTTCACGAAAAAATATGAGTGAATCGTCCATCTCTTATGTAGTGGACGTTTTTGATGATGCATAAAAATGTATTACTCCCGCCACATACACATTTTATAGATTTCGTTTTATATAATTAGATTATTATTCCTATTATTATTTAGAAAAAAAAATACAATGTCAAAGTAAACATTAGGTACATTAAAAAAAAACCATGCGTACTTTCGACATATGAACCAAAAATGTAAATAAAATACAATTTAATAAAAAAAAAATTTCCTGTTTTTAAAATTTATCAGAAAACGAAGAATTATCGGATTTCATTTAATTTTTTTTTAAGCATTAACTTTTTAATCTTATTTTTAAGTTCGATGAAAGTATATTTTCCGGTCAGTTTTACCCAGGGTCAGGTATAAATTTTTGGAGTCAGTAAGTTAATGAAATTATAGCACCCCCCCCTTTCAAACGTAGCCATCATCTAACTCGCCTGCACTCGTGAAATGTTTAAGCAACATTTACATTGCTTGAAATAAACTTGTTGCAAGTTATTTAAATAAACTACAATGTTTTTGTTTGTCTATAAAAATATGCTTTAAGAAAACCGCTATACTATTTTATAATTTATTGCAAATCAAAGTAGCACATATTTCGACACAACCGGATTAAAAAAGCAGATTTTTATAACCAGCAATAAGAAAATCAAAATAAATATGAGTTTGTCATATTGATATCATTTCAGATATAGTTAAATTATCAGATCTAGAAAATTAAAATCACTAATTTCTAAAAAAGTCTAAGATTTAATCATTCTGAATTAAAATGAAACACGCCATCTACTTGAAACATAATGGCAGAAACGAAAAAAACATTCTTTCATTGGCTTTGCTTCTGGCAAAGTCAAATAAATATACGTTTTTCATATTGATATAATTTTAATTTATGAATTAATTTAGAAGTTATAACATCTAGTAAATTAAAATCATTGCTGTATAAAACCTTGAGGTGTCCTCAACTGCAGCCTAAAGGATAACCCAACTCTGGTTATACCCCACTTTATTTAACTTGTGGCTTGTGTAATTTGGATTTTCCAAATTTTTATATTTTAAAGCTAAATCCACAAAAGTATTATATCATTAAGAAAATATTATTGACTGTGTGCACATCGAAAATATGGTCAAAAAAATCTTACGAAAAGAATTCAAGAAAATTTTTTATGGAGAGTTGCTGATACCCAATTTTAACAAATTATATCAGTGTAACCCGGATATAAGAGAGTTGTCGGGACCGGAGAAGAAGTCTCTTATATCCGGGTTTGGTCTATTTTATATACATTAACACGGGCTCTAATTTGGGACCAGAGAAAATCTCTCCTTTATCCGGTTTTATATATATATATATATATATATATATATATATATATATATATATTTTTTTTTTTCATAGGAAAAAAAATCTGATGTATACTTGTTTCTGAATAATTAACAAGTATTTTTAGAGTCCGATTTTAAAAATCTTTCTGATCTTAACTCTTTGTATAGAAACGGTATAAAATGAAGAAGTGTTTGAAGAATTGAAAAATTTCAAATTTAATGTAATTTTCGGATGTGAATATTTTTTTAATTAATTTTATAGATTCTTTTCATTTTGCAAATGTTTGATTATTTTTATTCTACGGAAGATCGAAAATCAAAACTAAATTTCTAAATTAGGCCCTTTGACAACAAAATGACAACAGAATTATTAAAGATTTTGACTAATCTACTCATGCTGATAATATTTTTTTTATCTTTTTAATAAGATTTTTGATATTATAATAACAAGGCCGGTACGTACTACCCCAAAATACCCCGATTAAAGGACAAGCCTGATTCGTGTGTTCCGGGTAGTGTTTTGTGATTATTGCTATACTATCAACATTTGCATTTTTCTACCTACATTACAAATTAAACTAAACACAACTGATTATTAAAGGATGAAAAATTATTGCTGTCATTCCGAGGTCCTTTTTTTTTTTTATTTGTTCAAAACCTTGAATTTGATTTGTTCATGTCTATAAAAAAAAAAAAAAAAAAAAAAACACTATATAAAATTCACTATTTTTTATCCTAAATGTTGAATGTGTCAAAATTCTTCAAATTTTTAACAAAAAAAATCCCAAGTTGATGTTAAAAATTGTCGCAAAACATTGATTTGTATAAGAATGGAATGATCTATTATGACATGTCTCTAATGTTGTATTTAGATACATTGTATTCATTTTCACTTTTTTTTTTTAGTTGAATTGTTCACCTAAAATACATATGATCCATTATTGTACATAATTAGGTTACAATAAAATTTGTATTTTAAATGAATACTACCTGATGAAAATTAAGATTTGGAGAGTTTGCAACTCGTATTAGTTGGGGGCGAGGGTGGAGACTCTAAAAAGATAAAGTAATCACTTTGTTAAGGGATTGTAACTGACCTGAAAAAACATTTCTACAAAGTTTTCTAATAGATGAGCTTCGTTTTTTCATGATTCATGGCGCGACTTTTTAAGAGTAGAAGCAGGGCCGTAAGATAACAATTCTTTGATCTTTGAATTTGTTGAGACGTGGAGGACATACCCTGCTGCAGGTGAAAATGTATATTTTTGTTGGATTTTTTTGCACAAAGTAAATAGTATTTTCATAAAATCTAATCTAATTAATCCTTGGATTTACTATTTTTCCACGACAAAAATGTCTAGGACAGATTTTGGATTTTTAAGATATTTTCAGTCTTTTACTTTTCTTTTGCTAGCGTTCATAAAATTCGCTAATCGAAATGGGCGGAAGTAAATTTACTTTTATTTTTTATTTTTGAAACCGTTTAAAATCTTTATTTAAAGACGTGAAATATTTTTTTCATTTAATACCGATTAACTTTAGGCTATTATCTTTAAAATGAAACCAAAAATTAAACTTCAAAGGAGATATTTCAATTATTCAAAATGAATTTTGCTACAAAATCCGCGAAGATACCTAGTAAATCGCGTCTCTCACAAGTCACACAAATGCACACAACCAACTCCTCCGTTAACCATTGTGGCATTTCCCTAATGTTCACGATACATAGTAGTGGGGCGTTTTTTCGATGTACTAATCGATATACTATTCACACTATTCCTTCTTTCTTTCTAAAAAAAGATATTTAAACAGAAACATGTCTGAATATGAGCTACAGTCATGGTGCCCATCTCAGAAGAATTCTGCTCCGTGCCGATATCAATGCAGAAAAATTAAATTAAGATGAATGTTTGCCTATCGTCCAGTTCACACTCCTCCCCGATCTTTTGTACAAGAGAAAAGACTTATCCCTTGTTCCGGATTGGGTTTCTGGTTCCTTCTAAAAAGTCTTTTCATTATCTTTCACTCCCAGTATCAACCCCACCCCCTTGGTCTTAGTGGCTTTATTGTCTTGTTTGATTAAAACAAAAAGATTCAGTATCTTTCTTTTAAGAACATCTTTATCAAAGAAGGTCATTAGTTCTAATTAATCTGTCCTGGTCAGCTTTGATACAATAAAAAAATCCCTCTTATAAGTAAAAATAAGACAAGAATAAAAAACACGATTATGTATCATTCTAATTATTAATTATAAATCATAGTTGGCAGTTAGGAATACATTTAAAGTCCCACTAACATATGCTTTACTTTTTGCCCAGCAGTGGCAGCGTATACGGTGGATTAAAGGGAAAATGTTGTTCTCCTCCATGACAACACAAGTCTGGATACAGCAAGAAGACAAGAAAAAATTGGGGAACTTGGCTGGTCTGTTCTGCCCCATTCAGCTGACTTTTATAGAAAATTTATAGTAATAATAATAGTTTAATATTCAGTCTAAAAATGATGGTAATATTTAAAATATTAGGTCAACTCATAAGTAATTTCCGTTTCTTAGGAACTAAATGTAATAACGAACACATCATCCTAACGACGAATCACACAGGACAGTTGAAAATAAATGGATCTTCACCCCAAAATAAAAAAGAATTTATATTTACTAAAATTCACACCCAAATTCAGAAATGTCCTTTAAAATTTGTCCAAAAATGGATTCATTGTTATTTTTTGCCTGAGATCTCCAAAGAGGCTCACACAAATAAAAAGCTCCTATCATGCTGCAATGAATCCCAAACATGGATTTATTCTTCATTTTGGCATTCCATTAGGTACTTTTGATTATTTGCATGTGATCTGGTGTTTCTGAGTCAACGAAATTCATACCATGATTTACAGTCAGATGAATAGAATTGGAATCATCCTTCAAAGGTGTATATCCTTTCCAACAATCCAACATAATCGTAGTCCCATGTAAAATATAGCTTCGGATTGTGTCCAATAATGTGGAGGCTGTTCTAAATTTATGGCAAGCTAAACAAACATTGATTTAAAATTTATAATTTCAAAAGAGTACCAAAAATTTAATTAAAAAAAAAAAAAAAAACAAAAAAAAAAACTTTAAAATTTATAATTTATTGGGGTGGATTAATATTTGCGATAAGTAACTTTATATTATTTAAGGTGAATTAACAGAAAAGATCCGAATAAATTTGTAGTAGTCTAACATACCTTAGTTTTCGCTCGCTAGTAGCAGCGTACATAGTGACTTAAAGCATCAGGGTTCTTCTCCCTGACAACACAAAGCCACATAGAGTAAGAAGAACACAGGAAAAAATCTGGAACCAAGTTTGTCTGTTCTACACCAGCCACCATCCATTATTCATCTGATTTTATTCTAAGCGATTGTAAACTTTTTCGTTCGCTGAAAAACGCTTTGATGGGAAAAAAACTTACTCTGATGAAAACCAAATTAAAGAGTCTGTCAAAATATGTTCACATTAAAACTTCCGTAATTTCACTCAAAATGCGTCGAAAAACTGCGGGATAAGTGGCGGCAACAAGTCATCGAAAATAATCTATCTCATTTAATAAAATGTTATTATATTTGAATAAAATTGATAAACAAAAAAAAAGAATATGATTTATGACTCAAACTGATATTTATAAATCCTATATGAACCAAAATAAAAGGTAAACTCTCTTCAAATTACACACACACACACACACACACACACACACACACACACACACACACACATATAATCATCTAATTTATGCGACGATTGATCTTTGGTATGAGCGTATTGAATTTACATTGTAGTAAAGTATCCTCATTTCATGGCCCATCAAAATTTGTTTTAAATCAGTTTTTAAAATAAATATACTGGTCATCTATTAAAAATCATTATAACACTAATTATTCCGAAATAATGTGTTTATTTTATCCCCATAAACCTCTTGAAATGTTTATTAATCATTCAATGTATATTCTCTATAATTACAGAAATCTCGTATGGGATTTTTAGCTTAAACTTTAATCTTAAAACAAAACGCCTCTGGCAAAAGGCGTTAAAAAATCTTCAATGTTAAAAAATCAGTAAATTTTTTTGATGCATATTAATATGATAGCAGTTTCAATAAAATTAAAATCAGTCTTTTTGAATTTAGTTAGTTAAAAGTAAACACACATAATCACTTTTAATAACAGAGTTAGAGTTTAAAATGATTTTCAATGATTGCTTTGTATCTTGAATATATTGTGTCATCTAAAGGATTATTATTTGGTAAAAAAAAAAATCTACGAAAAAAAATCATAGTTCAACTTCAAACAAATGATTGAGGTAACATTTATTTTATATATGGCAAGGGTACACAACAAAGACAGATAACAGGAGGCGAGTTTAGAAAAACAGACGATAAATTTATTAACGCACAAAAAAATGAAAGAGTTACACAAATTAAGTACTTTGTGTGGCCAATAACATGTATGTAGAAATAAATCACTGCAAATAAAATATGTCTCTTCTAGTCTTTTTATTACAATAAAAATGACAATGCTGCATAAGGTCCCCAGAAAAAGTAAACAACATGAAAACAAATATAGAAAGGGGAAAATACTTCTCTGAATGATTTTCAAAAAATAGGTACAATGTCCGAAGCAAAGAACAGAACAATCTCACTAGTCGAAAATTTTTTCTTGATGTGAGAGCGACTTTGATGTTCTTTTTAAATTCTCGTCTGGTAGTCCGTCAAATTTCTTCAGTGTTGTTTTTCTATGACAAGACCGCCCTGGGTTCCTGCAGTAGCTGTTCGTCGACTCCACGAATTCATTTAAAGTCTTTTGCTGTTATTCACCAATATAGGCTCCATATATTTTCTTCTCGGAATTTGGAGGGAAACCATTTGATTAGTTCCGCAGTTATTTTTCCGCAAATCGGAATGGTGCAAAAATATTTTTAAAATTCAAAAGTTTGAGCTAGAGCCTAACACAGCGCCCGTTTACTCTCAGTAAAGCAGACGATACACACTCAAGCAGTTTAAATTTCTTATGTATCTCTTGTGTTATATACCATTGATTATTTTCAAGGAATGTCTTCATTTGATTATTATTAACCACAGCTGGTTTACTTTGACCGTAAACCATCATCCGATAAGAAAGATCCAGCATAAAATTTTATAAACCACTTTTCATAAATTCGGTTATTGACACGTTTTCCATTGACATATAAAGTAGAACGATTATATTGAATCCGTTGCTAAGTTTGCAACTAGTTAAGTTAGTTCATTATGTCTTCTCTCCAGAATCTATAAGTCTACCATTCGTCCATGCTTCAAATATTGCTGTCTCATCTGATCTGTTGATTCTACTATTTGTATATACAATGTCTCTAATAATGTCATCATTTAGTCTTAAATAAATCAACAATGTTTTGCGGCAATTTTTAACATCAAATTGAAAATTTTCTTGTTAAAATGTTGAATAATTTTAACACTTTCAACATTATGGATAAAAAATAATGATTTTTATATGGTGCTTTTTCGAGACTTACCATGAGCAAAAAAAATTCACGGATTTGGACGAAAAACAAAAATCCCTTAGAATATCAAAATCCACGAAAATATTTCATCTTTTAATAGTTGTGCCTTGTTTAAAATATAATGTGCATAAATGTAGGTAGAAAAAAGTAAGTGTTGATAAGTTAGTGAGGGTCACAAAGCAATACCATGGCCCCATTAAGGCCCCCTCACCAATCTCCTGTCGAGAGGTTTGGGGGTAGTACGCGCCGGCTCTGCTCTTAATGTTGTCTAACGACAAAAGAGAAAGAGCATTTTAGACTGGCCAATAAAATGGTTGGAATACTATATGAATCTGAAGACATTATTGACAGAAAAATAGAAAAGCGACGAGAGAATGAAATAAATGCAAGTCATTGAAAATCTATTTTATGTTTTAGAATAAATACAATTGCTTCAGTAATCAGGCTTTTCGCCAATTATGTGGAACATGGGATTAACTTTAACATTTTTAAAATTGTTCCAGTACAGGTTTACGTTAGAGATTCTGATACAGTGAAATGAATTAAGGATGGTGGTCATAAAGAAATAGATTGCCTGACTTGTAATTGTAACGAAATCTTTTAAAATCACAGTAATTTTGAAGATTTTTTTTAATATTTTTTCTTTTTACAGTAAACATTAGTAAAAAAAAAAAATTATCATTTAATTCAGTGTTAAAAATTTGGGGTTAATTACCTGAATTTTGGGTTTGAGAGAGAGAGAGAGAGAGGAGAGAAAGTGAAAGAAAGAGGGAGAGGGAGAAGGTAAGAGAGAGATAATATTATACGAGGTGCCCGCTATAATAATGTTTGAAGTAATAAAAATCTCAAATTAAAAATAAAATCATTAATTTTTTAGAAATATATTAATATACAAACACATTATGTTAAGTATATATAACAGGTGTAACAGCGAAATTGTCGAAATCGTGTAACTGCTTAAAAATGTTTAATATCTAAAAAAAAAAAAAAACTAAACTTCTTTCTTTTTTCCAGGTTTTCAGATAAGATGTTTAGCCGTCTTGACACCGTTCGTCGTAATACTGAAAAGCCCTTTAAGTTATTCAGCTAGAAAGAGAACAGGTTAAAATCGTTTTGTGACAGCACCAGTGTCTTTCCAACTGAGCAATGGTAAGAGGAAAAAATAATTCAGGCCTTCAATAATGGTACCAACATTCATATTTTGACTTCCATCTTCAAAGTCCATTCAAGAACCATCAAGAGAACAGTGAATAAGTTTAAAATAGAGAACAGTAGAGAGGAAAACAGTAGAGGGGGGCATCATTTCAAGTTAGAGCTAAAGAGATCAATTAGAAAAGACCCAAGTTAATCCATAAGGCACGTGAGAGACGAGTTTCAGCTATGACAGTCCAAAGAGCAGTGAAAAAGACTTGAAACTGAAATAGTACGTGAAACTCATAAGGCAACTTGTTACTCTAGGACAGAAAGTTAGACGGTTAGAGAGGGCAAAGATCATCATGAATAAGTTAGGAAATGATCTTGAAATAATATATATATATATATTTCAATCCTTCATGAGCTTCTGTTTCTTAACTATGATTAATTAATGATGAACTTGTCATTTTCGTTTATGATCAATTTCATCGCGATTTTTCTGTTAAGCTTGGAGAGTAATTATACATTCTTATTGTTCAAAGTAATGAATTCCAGTAAGCTATTTTTATAATCATTCCTAAGATACAACGGTTGAAAGCTTATTCTAACAATCGGACAATTTTGCCGTTACACTCGTTATATAAATTATT
>CAHIKZ030002911.1:1242500-1450000 GCA_903632075.3 Acanthosepion pharaonis
TTTTTATCTCTCCTAAACCGTTCTGCTATATATATATATATATATATATATATATATATATATATATATATATTAGATTTCATCTATTACAATTAAATAGGTACATAAAATAGCGACACCCAATTTTTAAAATCCATTTTAAAAATAAAAAACTTTCTTGAAGCTTTTATTTTAGTTTTAACCCTAAGCTAATAGATTAAATTTAATATTTACAATAAGGAAATGCTTTGCTGTATCTCAAACTGAATTTAAATTGGAGTGTCTTTAATCGCTAAAATCATCCATATTCACATACCTGTCAACATATCATAATTCCCTTTATTAAGAAGATATTAAAACAAAATAAAAAGACTTTTTTGAAAATTTATTTGAGGAACATTAAACTGATTGAAAGTTTAATGAATCTTAATTACTTACTTTTATTTTCAACTATCGCAGAAAACCATTTTTGTAACTCGAAGGTGTGTGTTTTTTATGAGGCATTGATAAATTTATTGAGTTCGCATTTTTAAGTACATACATAATTGTAAAAATTACTTAATGAATACAAAGTGGACGCCTTTTTTTATGTAATTTTTAAAAACTACCCTGCAATCTTAAAAATTTTAGAAAATATCTTCCGTATTTATTGGATTTCAGGTACTTTGGTTTTAAATATACTACAGTTAATGCTCTTATTTTTTGACGATATCGTGTACACACACACACACACACACACACACACACACACACACACACACACACACACACACACACACACACACACACACTATTCCAAATTATTTAAAAAATACTGGAGAGAGTAAGGTCAATGAATAGTATTAATCTTTTTCATTTATGATTAGTAAATATATTTTTTACTTAAAAACAATATCGCATAACCTCTACAAATTAATACAGAATTTAAAAAGTTTTGAAAGTTCATAAATTGTTATAATTAAAATTTAAAAAAATAAAAAAAAAAACAATTCTTGTAAAAATTCATTATTTATAAAAAATTTTTCTTAAGACAATAGTTTCCATAATATTATTTAGAAAAGAAATTACAAGCTTTTCTAATTAAATAATGTTTTAATTTTATTGATTTTTTTACTTTACGATTCAGATCAGATTTTCTGTAAGTGGGCATCCTGTTTGACATTAAAAAAAATGATGATTTAAATCCTCCAAGGACTTGTCCTTTTAACTAATATAAACATTAAGCGTTTCTAAAATGAATTTCTGGAAATGTCATAAAATTAAATAAGTGGATGTAACAGAGGTAAAAAAAAAAATTATCTAAAGATTTTCTAAAAAAGAAACGTTTCTAAAATAATTTAATTCATTCTTGAATATGTCCTGAAAGTTTCATTAAAAACCGAAAATTATCTAAGTTTTACATGCAAATCAATGTATTTTTCACTGCAAAACGGCGCTCAAATTTCCCACACTAATTTACACACAAAAATAATTTAACTAAAATTTCCAAGGTTCGAAAAAAAGATTAAAAATATAATTTAATAATAAAAAAATCCTATAGCCTTTTGTCTTAATAAGGACATAAAGCTTTTGTTTTTATTAAGCGTTGAACATTTTTTTCATCATATAAACTCAATTTCTAGCGAATCTTTGGAGGTACCTACGTGATTGAAAAGCAGTTATCAGTTCATGGGGAATAATTTATCTCAAACTTATACAGAGTTATTTCCCCTGAAATTTTCTTACTTTTAACGTGATGAAAATTCCACATGCAAGATTTCATTAGAAATCTGTCTTTCTTATCAAAAATTATAGGCATTGAAGTTAACTGTGATTTTTTAACTCTTAGTCAATTTCCAATATATTTAAATAAGATCAAACATCATCATACTACCGGCTGACAAGGACAATGCAACTGTAGGGATGGACAAATCAGATAATACGGGAAAGACGGAAGATTTCATTATAAATGGTAGCTACAGAAAAGTAAAAAAAGAATCCTACAATGAAAACGGAACGCAAAATGTCACTGATACTAATCAAGAACAAGTGTCACTTCGAACCTAAAATGTATAGGTAGCTGTCGCAGTGTTACACCAAGCTACCTCACATATGCGGTCTCCCTAAGATTCACAAAGACAGTATTCCGCTCCGGACGATTGTTAGTTGTCAAGGCTCCGTGTGCCACCCTCTGAGATATAATTGTAGATATAATTGACCCATTGAACGCAAAGTCACCTTCATGTGTCCGAAACTCCGCCCACCTCGTGAAAATAATCAAAGATGCCCCCATCCTATCCAACCAGATGGTGAGCTTGGACGTGGTGAGTTTGTTCACCAAGGTACCCACGGAGGAGGCACTCTCAGTAGTCAGAGATAGATTGGCCTCTGACTCATCCCTAGGAGAACGGACCAGTATTCCAATAGATAATCTGATGGAGATGTTGACTTTCTGTACAAAAACAACACACTTTGGAATGGGATCACACATATATCGACAAGATGAGAGCTTAGCAATAGGCTCGCCATTATCACCGGCGAATATATACTTTGAGGAAATGGCATTAGAATCTTTATCTCTAAGACCAACTCTATGTAGACGTAGATGACACCTTCATACTCTGGCCACACCAGGAATATGTCTAGGTTCTACTGGACCATGTGAACTCAATAAAACCTTCGATACAGTTCACGATGGAGAAAGAGAGCAACAACATTCTCCCATTTCTGGATGTTCTAATATCTCGAAAAGAGCATGGGTTCAAGACACCCGTGTACTGCAAACCGACATTCACCGGGCAGTACTTCAATTTCAACTCCCACCATCCATACAGCGTAAAAAAGGGGATCGTCCGCTGCTTACAACACCGAGCCATAAGTGGCGACCCAGAGACATTAGATAAAGAATTGGTCAGTATAAGCAGTACCATACAGCGAGTACATGGCAGCAGCCCCAATAAACTGGGATAGGCGGGTACTAGATGAGGACAACAACACCCAGAAAACAGTCGTCTACCTTATGTGAAGGGGTTATCGGTGAAAATACAAAGAATTTGCGGCCCATATAACACCAGGACAACCTTCAAGAGTTGGGTGACACTTCGCAGATACCTTACCCGATGGAGGAGAACATGGCTAAAGACTGTGTGTACGCCACCCCGTTCAGTACGGAAAGAAATATAAAGGGGAGACATGCCCCCCCCCAAGGCAAGAACACCAAAAACCTGTAACACAAGTGGAAGTGGAAAAATCAGGCGTAGCTGACCACATATGGAGAGAAAAAGAAGATCACCGCCTTCTGTGGGATACGGTTGAAATCATAGACAAAGAACATCATTGGAAAATTCGTAAATATCAGTAATATCAGCACATATGTTTGGCCGCAAAAATCTCCTGAGCCAACCAAGCATAGAAATGAATACAATATGGGAACCATTAATAAGGAGTACCATAGAAAAGCAATAATAACAAAGAAAATTTCAATATGAGCTTTGATAAAAAATATATAATGATAACAGCAAAAATTGCAGTATGAGCACTGGTAAAAATGGTTGCTGTAGACATTAAGTTTATAAGTCTCAGAAATTCATGCACTGAAGGACACATGGCACAGTGGATAAATGAGTTGGTTAGATCCAGTGACAGGACCCAAAGAGTTGTGAGTTCAATACCTTGTGTTATAGTGATCTTAAATTTAGAATTTCCAAATTGTTTTTATTGAGGCTTATTAGTATTTCCCCGGATACTGGATAATTTGATACACACACAAGGCAGGGGATAACTGATAACTGACATGGCATTCCACATGACGTGGAACTAGAACAGTCTACCCCAGCGAGCGAAATAAAGGGTTCAATTCGACATTCCAACCACCTGAAGAAGTCCGAAACGTTGTGATAAATAGGGCAACAAATATGAGGACAATAGTCCGAATAATGTAAATAGTGTGCATAATACCTCACCGCAGAAATATTGACAGATATTGAATAAGATTATTTTCATTGAACACCAGAACGTCCCGAATGTACATTTTATGGACCGTTCAATAAAACGGATAATAGAAATTGATTATACAAAGATCTCTATTGATTTCATCAGTAAGCATCAATAAGCACATGTCTCCAAAAAAATATTTCTGTTTTGAATTAAATAAACACTAATGATGATCGGAGATCAACATGATTTTATTATAATTTTTTTTAAATATGTTAATCTCTAAATCAAATATTTATTTGACACATGTCCGACAAAAAGAAAGAAAAGGAGGGATTTTTGCATCATTTTATGGCAATAAATAACATCTTGATAGCATGATATAATCTAACAAGGCTTTATAATTGATTAAAGAAAACAACAACTTATATTTGAAAATCGATAATTGGACGAGTTCATTCTCGTCTCACAAAAACTTTAGCTGAATTTATGACATATTAGAAGCTCACATATAGAAATAATAAAAAAAATAAAAATTTTCAAATGCATTTACAATCAGAATTTGTAATTATTAGGCGCCTAAACAGAAGTTATATCCTGTGATACTTAAATTTAGAATTTCCAAATTGTTTTCATTGATACTTATTAGTATTTCCCCCGGATACTGGATAGAATTTCGAACACACACACACACACACACACAAAGAGAGGAGATAGATAGATAGATAGATAGATAGATAGATAGATAGATAGATAGATAGTAAGAGAGAGAAAGCATAATACTTATCTGAGATCAACACAAAGTTCATAATTTCTTATTCATCAAGACTCGAATAAGAATTATTGTATTAATTAAAGGATGTCCATTTTATTATTTTATAAACGCTTATATAATTTTCAAATTACAACATTTTCTACACCTTATCTATTTACCTATCTATCTACATGGTGCGATGGATAAAATGTCGTCGAAATTACACAATGAAAATAAAGCTGACATCTCATTTTAACAGATATATTTATCAAAATTACACAAAAATATCTTGAAATACTAAAGAGTAAATTTATGCAATAAATTCGTCATTGGCTTCAACCACAGCATACAGATGACTTCGGAATCTCCTGCAACTCTTCTGGACGGTCTTTTTGTTTAAATTTGAGAATGCTGCCATAATCCTCGCCTTCATCTTTGGTGTTACAAGGAGTTTTGTTGGTCTCAACTGCGCCCCACACATAATAATTAAGGGGGGGGGGTTGTAGTCTGGGGAGTTAGGTGGCCAGATGTAAGGGTGATATGGTTGCAGAAATTGTCATGTTTGGGTTCCCCTGCTTGTGTGGCATGGTGCAGAGTGCTGTTGCCAGACATGGGCTCTTTCAGCAGCCACCCTTTTGACCCAGGACAGAACTATCTCCTCAAGGCCCTTGATGTAGGCCTCCGTGTTGAGAGTGAGTTTTCCTTACTGTCGTACATTTGTAATCACCATTAGACTCATCCAGCTCTTTCTGAATCCTCAGATTCACACCCAAACATTCTGAAATTTTCGTGTTGGTGCTTTCGGTGCAAATGCCAAGCAGTGCATCATGCTGTTTCCAAATTTCCGGCATGATGCCCCCCAATTTCTCAAAGACGATGTTCAACTCACCCTACTATAGTGTGTAGTCGACAAAATCAAAAACAAACAACGCGCATGTGCAAAATTAAAAATATAAAATGGTGACAATTTACCCATCGCAGTATCTATATCTATCTATCTATCTATCTATCTATCTATCTATCTATCTATCTATCCAGGGGTGTAACAGTAAAATTGTCGATATCGTTGAACAGCAAAATTGTCCAAGTGTTAAAATAAGATTTGAAACGTTATACCTTAGAAATGATTAAAGATATCTTACTGGAATTCTCCGAGGTTTTATATATTGGAGTCTACTTTGAGGAATAAGAATGTAAATTACTCTCCAATCTTAACAGAAAAATTGTGATGAATTCGATCATAAAAGAAAATGATATGTTGTTCATTAATTAATCATAGCTAAGGATCGGAAGCTCATGAAAGATTGAAATAAAGTTCCAATACATATATATATATATATATATTATTCCAGGATGATTTTCCGACATTTTAAAGATAATCTTTGCCCTCTCTAACGTTCTAACTTTCTGTCCTGAAGTAACAAGGTGTCTCTCCTGTTTCACGTACGATCTAATTTTTAGATCTTTTTTCACTGCTCTTTGAACTGTCATAGATGACACTCTTCTCACCTGCCAAATGTCTTATGGATTTGGATCTTTTCTAATTGATTTAACCAGCTTTAACCTGTTTTCTTTCTAGCTGAAGAACTCAAAGGGTTTTTCAGTGATTCTTACGATAGTATCAGGATGTCTAAACGTCTTTATCTGAAATCCCTGAAAAAAGAAACTCACTTAGTGTATTTATTTTTTTTTTTTAGATATTAAACATTTTGTGGGATGGACAATTATGCTGTAACACGATTTTGAGAATTTTACTGTTACACCCGGTATTTATATATATATATATATATATATATATATATATATATATATATAATAAAAGGCTTAAACACTAACATTCCATTGTCATAATTTGATTCCATTGGAATCGTAAATACGATCCAATTCATCAGACCTGTGTATGTATGTATGTATATATATTTATATATTTTAGATATATGATTGCATAAGTATGTGTATATTTACCACTAATATTATCTATCTATCTATCTATCTATCTATCTATCTATCTCTTTCTCTCTCTCTCTCTCTCTCTATATATATATATATATATATATATATATATATATATATATATATATATGGGGTTAGAGAGAGAGGGTAGAGTGAGACCCTAATTATATGAAAAGATAGCATGTCTCCAAATGGATGTGGGCTTGGACTGTAAATTTATATTTGAGTCAAGCATCACGTATCCAGTGGCACTAAATATTTTTCTGGGCTCGAAAGAATGCTTGTCTCCTTCTAATGAAATCTCTTCCAAGAAAAAGATAGGAAGAAAAAAAACAAAACAAAGCACGAACAACTATTTTTTGTTTTACTTTAAAAAGCCTTCCATCCTCAACAGTATCATGTCTCGAAACAAAGATCATATACACTCGCTAACTAAATGTACAAAAGACGTTTACATGTATCTATGTTTGTATGTGAAATTATATATAAAAGACAGAGTGAAAGAAAGAAAGAAAGAAAAAGCTTTATCCTTTTATTTTAATTCTCTTTTTTTTTAACACTGCAGAGCAGAGATGGAAGTGAACAAACTGATATACGTATCTACAAGACATGTGCATATATATATATATATATATATATATATATATATATATATATATATAATAAATCCTTGGGTATATAATACGAGTGGATACTAGTAAAAATATTAAAACTGATCCACAAAAGAGAGCTCGATGTATTTTATTTAGGCAGAGCAATATGAATGAATATTCAAAAAAAAAATCTTTTTAGTTCATATGGGCAATAGACTATTTTGACAGACAATGAAATTGGTTGTCTGTCTTTTCAATCCCAAAATGGAATGAAGTTCATATCCATAGAGAAAGTAGGAGTTAACTGTAAGGAGGTGATATTAGAAGCTAAAGGGTCAACCTAAAATGTAACTTACCGAAGATATGTAATATAGTGTTCACACTTTTCAATCTTTAAGTCAGATGATAGGCCCCAGAAAGGGGCCAGGGCGGGTGTTAATTATTTATCTTAAAAGGGAGAAAGTGTATTAAATAAGTGAGAGAATTTTAACACTATGCAGGCAAATTGGTGGCATTAGAAATAGGAAATAATAAATTTAAATTTAAAATTAAAAATGGATAAATTTAAAAGATATATAAAGTTTATAAATTATAATTAATATAGCATAAAAACGAAGGTGGTGGTGGGGCGTAAATTTGGATTAATGGATGGAGAATTAATGGGAATATTCATTTGAACACAAAGTTCCTCTGATGGAAAGTTTATAAATTTTTATAATTAAGTTATAGCCTATAATTTTCAAAAAGTGGGATTTGATTTGAAAGTGCTGTTTGGTGTTTAAGTTTATGGTTAGAGAGAGTGCTTATGGGTATAAAATCTTTGTTTCCACTCCTCTGCGGTAATTCCATTGTAAACTTTTTTTATTTTCTTTAGGGGGAAATAGTCGCTTGATATATAGCCCTGTTAGATTTTCATTTCCCCTCTACTGGATAATTATCTTTAGATCTCCAACTACAGGAGAGTTCGATAGTATGTTTGTTGTTGGTCTCATAGAATTTCCTTAAAATTTTGTTGTTGTGTGAGCTAATAATTTTATAAATGTTGTTGGTACATGAGTAGCTAATCTTAATCGTTTTCCTATTGGAAATCTTACTTAGAGCGTTATTTTTAGAAGTGCTTATTGATTAACTTTAGAAAATACTGTCTGATGTTAGGATTCGACAATTTTCAGAAGGCGGGGGCGGGGGTGAACTATATAGTTTTTTCTTTTTCTTTGTCTACGTTTAATTTCAAATATCCCAGTGTTACTTACAGGGATTATGTAAGACAGTTTATTTTTAAAGCCACTAATTTTCATTAAAGATATTTATGTTGGATGATATACGACTAATCCTAGTCTTAACGATAGTAGGGATCTGTTTCACAATAGCTTTGGGGTGGCTACAATTAAGATTAATATAGGTGGGGGTTTCAATTTCTTTATGGTATGGTTTAAAAGTTTTATTATTGAGGTTAAGTGTGATATCTAAATAATCAACTATTTTAAGGTTAGAGGAAATCTGAGTTCTAAATCCTAGTAATTTAAAGGTTCTAATTATGTTCTTCTGGATCTTCGTAGTTAGTGGGATGAGCATGAGTCTATCATCTCTGTATAGGCCTATTTGTTTGGGATCTACTATTCTATTAAGGGTATCTAAAATGTAAATACCCACTAAATTAGCAATTTGTTCTGAATCATATGCACCTATAGGTACATCAAAGTAGTCATTCTGGCATTTCGTCAAGGTAGAATCATTAAGAGTTAGAAGTGATTTTCTAGCTGCTCGAATCATCAGTGATATCCACATAGTTTACTGCAATCTCTGGAGATAGATGAATAGAAATCTGTAATATCAAATTTGATAAAGGTAGCTCTTTGCTTATTTTCAATATTCGTGTCCGACGAATCCTCCCAAAGATTGGTACAGGTTGTAACTAGTAATTTATCGGTTATTTTTTTATTATATTTTTTAAATTAGATTTAGTTGAGTTTTTGTTGGATTTATGAATATAGACTGTATGTTATTAGCAAAGTTAGGTTTCTGATCCTTAAATAAAAGTTTTTATCTTTGGTATGGACTTTAACATTCTGTCTGCAATGTTTAAATTATTTGCGAATTTGGTATTGAAAACTGACATTGAAAAGCGTGAACACTATATTAGGCATCTTCGGCAAGGTCAATTTTAGGTTGACCCTTTAGTTTCTAATATCACTTCCTTACAGTTAAATCCTAATTCTTCTGTGGATGTGAACTTCATTCAATATCAGGGTTGAAAAGGCAGACGACCACTTTCATCGTCTGCCGATGTAGTCTATTCCCTACATGAGATAAAAATATTATTCATTCACACACACACACTTATTAGTATTATTATTGCAGCTCCCAACAGGAATCTATCTATCTATCTATCTATCTATCTATCTATCTATCTATCTATCTATCTATCCTGAAATATATCTACATATGCGTCTGTCAATCGTGAATGTCGTACAGGAAGTATCGATATTAATAACTTTATTAAAGTTGCAACAGGTTAAAATATTGGAGTTCCCAGTGATGATCGAAGTCACTTCAAATGTTTTACGTGATTTGTTTATCAAACATTATTGCGCCATAATGACCTTCTCCAATGTCGGCGATGTGCTTTTTGGGCTTTAAATTGGGAAACAGAAGTCAATGCTAACAGGTGCCGCTTGTCATCGAAAGCACGTAAACAAACGTGGAGAAAAAAATAAAATGTTTCGAACCCATCCTCTTATTTAAACAGTGAAACATAACAATGCATAAAAGATTTTTATCTCTTTTTTCTTTGACTCGTTCGTTTGAAGTTTGGCTTTTCGTTTTAAATCGACTTAAGAGATTAGCCAGAGGAATATATATATATATATATATATATATATATATATATATATATATATATATATATATATTAGCCCAAACCAGCCTAAACGCCTTTAAAACTAACCGTTGAAGTTATCGCAATATTTGGCAATAAAATGGTTGAGTGAAGACATTGGTGAACAAATCAGCATTGACCACTTGAAAAAATATTTTGGATGGGAAACCTCTTAATAGAATATCAGTTATCGATCTACACGTTTCTTTATTGAATGTCTCATCAAAGAAAGAAAGAAAATCAATGATGGAGAAATAATTTGTAAAAGGTTTCTACTGCATATTCTGAGTGTTTCATTTAAATATCTGTTCCATAATATTCATCGATGCACAAGGTAAGATATAAGAATTCTTTTCTGAATATAACAAAGAACTGCAAAATTAAAAACAGCACCAAATAATTTGGTAGGTGATTGTTTCACCTATCGTCCTGTTTACATTCCTCCCCAGTCTTTTGAATGGGAATGAAATTTTTTACGTTGTATTAATTGATACACTATTCACACTATTCCCCCTTTCTTTCTTTCTTTCTTTCTTTCTTTCTTTCTTTCTAAAAAAGACTATAAAACAGGAACATGTCTGGTGCCTATCTCAAAAGAATTCTACTCGGTGCTGATATCAGTGGGGGAAAATTAAATCCAGTTTATTCTCCTCTTTTGTCTTTTGTACAAGAGTAGAGGTTTATCCTTTGTTCCCTTTTTGAAGTAGAATTTACAAGCAACCAGACACCTAATCCTAACATTGGGTTTCCGATTGCTTCTAAAGTTCATTTCTTTGTTTTAAAACCATGTCCTTCTTTCTAAGATGAAACTGAATTGAGCGCAACGTTGAGATATATCTGCTTTTAAGATTTTCTCGTCGATTAAAGAAAATCCAGTTTTAATGCAGATTGTCTGAACCTTAAAGTATACGAGAGCGGTAAGAATTCATTTATATTCAAATAGAAAGAATAGTTTGAATTATAGAGAAAATCACATCCATTTTTGGTATCAAACACAAACCCGAAAACATGCTAAAAGCATAGTATTATGTAATAAATCATTTCTTAAGTTTTGAAAAATTTATCGAAATTGAATAATTGAATGAATTTAAATAAATTTGATTTCACATGTATTTTGAAAAAACATATTGAAGGTATATTAAAAACAAATTTGATAAAATAAGATATATTATTTGTCAACGGGCATAAAACGTACGAAAAACGTAAGTTATATTTTATTCATCTATTTCTCAAAATTGATTTTTTTCGATGTATAAATATTATCAACAAATGTGATACCTTTCGTTTATAACAGGTTTTCTTATTTTAGTTGTTGTTGGAACCCCTTAATATTTGGCACGTCATCATAGGTCTATTGTTTTTAACGTTTGCGTATCTATCTGGAATAGCAATATTTCGTTAGCTTATTTTAAATCGGTTTCACTCCAAGCAAGGCAGAAAAGCCAGTAAAACTCAAGGGGTTACAGGAGTGTGGAAGAATTAGGAACAGAAACATTAATATTGAGCTGGAAGAGAAAAGAGTAATCGGGAGGATAGTAGGTAGCGATTGATATTGCATTTAAATTTTTGCAGATTAAAGTTGGCTGGAAAGGATGGTGCCAGAAGAGAGTTTCACGAGCTAGAAGTGTGAGAAAACAAACTGTTAGCATAGAACTTACGGTTACATCTAGCCATTTCAACTGTAAAATGATGAGACCTTGCCGCCAATCTATAAAGCCGTGGATGTAATACCGTGAGAGAGAAGAAACTGTTAGCATAGAACTTACGGTTACATCTAGCCAGTTCAACTGTAAATTGATGAGATCTCGACATTAGTCTAGTAATGCGCTTAAATTTAAAAAATGCCTAGGTATCATAGCGATGAGCTCATCCAAACAATTACCATACAGGTATGTATAGAAAAGACACAGAGGTAACCTTACGGCAGTGGGAAAGTGACTGAAGCTGAGCCATGAGATCAGAGATTTTATCAAGGAGCTCAATGTAAATAGCAGGGTCGCCGGACCATATGTAGCAGGAATATTCTAAGCATGGCTGACTTATAGATATATAAGATAGATTCTGGGTAGAAAAATTGTTTCGCCCGACACAGTGAACCAACATTCTTAGCAGCAAACCTAGCAATGGATTCAATATAGTTTTTCCATTTCATGTCAGCAGAGAACGTTAACTCGAGAAGGCGCAATGAGTCACTTTCCTGGAGGTTAGCATCAGCCATGCAGAGACAATAGAAGAGCACTTTTTCTCTAAAATCGATCTAAGTAAAATGATATTTAAAGAATGGATGTAAGCATCACATTTGTAGGACAAATATATATATATTTATTAAAGTAAAAATAATTATTTAAAATAACACCAACAGTAATATATGAAACGTGAATTTAAATACTTTTAATTTTAAAATAAGGTGTAGCAGTGGATTTTTAAAAAATGTCCTTTATCTAAATTTAACATGTTTAATGAAATAATATACAATATTATCAAGAAATTTTTTTACTTTAAAAAATAATTTTGAACATTTAAAATTAAATCTTAACGGATTTAAACGGATAAAAACTTACCTTTTAATCACAAAAAATAGACTTCGTTGGTTACTCCTTTTTGTCCCAACTAGGAACTGGTAAAAACTTTCTGGGTAATGGTCACATGACTGAATCCGGGTCTTAAGAAGAGGTGAAGATACTCTCCATAGGTTAAGGCGTTTTAAAAGTCAGTAAAAAATAAAAAAAAAGAACATTTGATGTGACATTAAAGTCGTCTGACGTTCCCTTCAAAAGTGAATATTACAAATATTTCGTCTAAATCTGTCTGATTATAAGTCCTTTCAGTAGGCAAGTTTTTGATTCAGCAGTGTGCAATAAACATCATCACTTCAGTAGAGAATGTCTGCTAGCTTAATAGAGCTGGAATGCAAGAAAAAGAATTTCTGTTTTTCGGTGGCTTTCTCTCATGACTCCCACCCCACTTTAATATTGTGTTTATCTTTTTTTTGCACCCAAAGCGAAGGAAATAATAAAGCAGGAAGATACGTTTCTTATGCAAGCAAAAGATTTTCTGCTTTTCGGTAACTGTCTATCTTTTACTCACTTTATGTCCTGCCTCTTATGTTCCCTACTAAAAAGGTTAGTAAATTCATTCCTTTTATAGATACATTCAGGCCAGTAAATGTTATTAATACTGTTTATTATAAACAGAGCATTTACTTTAATATGTGTATCTATAAAAAGTATGTATAAACATAAAAATGTCTTATATATATATATATATATATATATATATATATATATATATGTATTCAGCTATATATTTTATTTATTGTTGGCAAAAAGGTTTTGTTTTATGTGGAACTCCATTCCGACTCCATGCTTTCCAGTCAACTTTAATCTACAATCATTATCTACTGTCCTCCTGGTTATTATTTCCTCTTCCCGCTCATTATTAATGTTTCTGTTCCTAAATCTTCCATAAGCCCTTCTGTCTTTACTGCCTTGCACGGGGTGATACCGATTTAAAAAAATATCCCAACAAGACTGGATTTATCACAAAAATTGACCAACCAAAATTTACTTTTTGTAGATGATAGAGCAAAAACCTTGAACACAGTATTGTCAAACAAAAATAAAACTTATATTTCTGTAGACACGATCACTGATACAGCAAATCAAGGTTTTAGATCAGCAAATGTTAATTATCAAATTGAAATTAATCTTAAATGACAGGACACCTATTTACAAACAGGTCATATCCGCTGTCTGACATTTTGATTAACATTTGATTAATTTTAAAAATGGGTTATCTTTTCATTTTGTATTTTGTTTAGCTAACGCAGAATAGATTGATTCTAATATGACAATGGCAAGATAATCTGTAATTATGTAATGTTTCAGTTTTTTGAATTTCATTTTCATTGTTTCAAATTCTAAGCAAGTTTACACTTCAATTCATCTTCAGTCTCCGCCCCCCGCTCTCTATGGTGAAAAATGTTCTCGGTCCGAAACACTGAATCTGAGCATTATGTTGTCCCTCGAGTAGAAAATTTTGCCGGGAACTAATTTTGTCTAAATGCAGATAAATGTTTTATTTGTATAGATTATTAAAACGACTAATCACTAATAAATTTACTAACTTATGTTGATTTAACTCTCTTTCCACTGTCGATGGGACAAGAAATATATATAAATACAGAAATACACAAGAAGGAAATAAATAAATAAACATTGATGATTATCACATGGTTTAACACACACACACACACACACACACATATATATATATATATATATATATATATATATATACCTCCCAGCACAAGTGTTAATGCATATACACTTTTGGTGGACTATTTATATTTATACCTCATATATATATAAATATATATATATATATATATATATATATATATATATATATATATATATATATATGTGTGTGTGTGTGTGTGTGTGTGTGTGTGTGTATATATATATATATATATATATATATATATATAGATAGATAGATAGATAGATAGATAGATAGATAGATGTGCGTGTGGATGATGCTATTATTCTTATTGTCTACGAGTATGTTGAGGGTAGAGTTTGGTTGGATTCCATATGCATTTAAATGAGACCTAATTGAGTGGTCAGAGAGAATCTGAGTGTTCATGTATTATATCCAATTTAATTACTAATGAATTTGGATTGGTCAGTTCCTTAAAGGATATATGAATACGTAAATAATATTGGTTCTTTGTAATTTGGATTTTGCAAGTGAATTATTATTTTTGACGATGATGTTAGCGGTTTTAAATTTTTTATAATTAGGTAATTAATTTAATTTTGTATGATTTTGTATTTATGTTGTAAAAATATTAATGTCATCATTGTTTTTTTTGTATGTTCAGTGTTGCTATTTGTTACCAATAATAAAAACATTTAGAGTAAGAAATCCTCAGAATTTATTCTTCGCTGTTAGAAAGGAAAAAAGAAATATTCTTAAAAAAATATTGTTTATCATGTAGTCCTAGAAAATTAGATTAAATTAAAGAAATTATTAAACCGTGAAGTAGAGTTTTTGTTAAAATATTTTTCGAAACAAATCAGCTTATTCAAATTTCACCGATTGGTTTACGAAATTGAATGAAACGTAAAGTTTGTAAATGTCAACAACAAATGTTAGAGATAACTTCAACAATACGAAATATTGTGAGGATTTCATCACGTGGCCGCATGTTGCAAAAAATGTTTTCGTAATAAAAACAGCCAACCACGTGTTATCACGTGGCCGCTAGTTAATATGATAAAATCACGAAATAGCTATTTCATGGCTATTTGTGAAT
Organism: Acanthosepion pharaonis; assembly: GCA_903632075.3. NCBI lineage: Eukaryota > Metazoa > Mollusca > Cephalopoda > Sepiida > Sepiidae > Acanthosepion > Acanthosepion pharaonis. The sequence continues at coordinate 1,257,890 of CAHIKZ030002911.1, forward strand.
GTCTTGTGTTTGGATTTCTCCATGTCCCTGCCGTTCATCATAATAAATCGAGTCCGTTTCAAAGGACAAAAGTACATTTCTTTGATATATGGAAACAAAATCTTTCTTTTTATCTTATTTTTTTTGTGGAAACATGATTGCAAAGTCGTTCTTTATGTACAAATCGCAGACTTGTACTGCCATTATTTGCCAAGTGTCTACATAATTCGTGTTTTACTGTCGTTCCCAAGACTCAGCTTTAAGTCAAATACTCATCATTCCGTTAATCTTTGGTTAGGTTAATCATTTGTTAAGTTCTTTTCTTCTAAGTAAATATGTTTCGCAATGATAAGGATAATCATCGAAACAGATAGAAATGGACATTGTAAAACATTGTAGGGGAATTATATAAGCTTGAAGAAATAATTATAAACCTAATATTTATACAAAAATACTCGTCAAAATGAGAAACAGAAAATGGAAACAACAAAATGAGTATTATTTATTATCCGGTTGTTATGTGGTGTTCAAGACATAAGAGACAATAAGACTGAGTAAAATTGTTGGCATCCAATATAGCTCATATATGAATCGGAATCCGACAGGACGATAAGATAAAGAATGTGTAATTTGTATACACTCTTTCTTGTATGTTTTTGTTTTTTATGTATAATGAGTGTTCAGATAATTTAAATGGAAAATAAAAGTGTCTGGAGTTTTCTTACCTCGAATGTTTGTTGAGTATTAAGAGACAAATGTTACCATAGTGACCTGAAAAAGGAAAGTGGATTAAATTTTCGTTGACCCACATATTGACTGACTTTCCGAGTTGACTGACTTTCCGATAGTGAGAATGTCACGTGTTTGTGTCTGTTGTAATTATTTTATTATAATTATTTTTGACACTATAATTCATTTTTATCTATTTATTTTTTATGAACACGAAAAAGTGACAGTATAATTGATTTTTATTTTATGAACACGACAACCTTGACAGTTCGACCGTCACATAATTTGTGTCTGAACAATTATAGCGAAAGTATTTATAGAAAAGCCATAGCGAAACTTCATAACAGCAGCGAGAAAGTAATGAAGCCGAGATGCCAGATCAAGATTATTAACGTTATTTCAAAAATTCTGTTCAGACTTAAATTAGACTAAGTAATAAAAGTTTTACTTCTTTATCATCATACTAACTTTTTAGAATATAATGGAAGTAACTATTATAAAATGGTAATATTAAATATCGGTTGGTCAATTGAATCCCTTTCTTCGTATTCTTGAAAGAGTTAAAAGAATTATTTAGTCAATCTATTATTCAGCTCTCTTTAAGAAAATACAGAATCTTGTATTAAGAACAGTAAAGAAGATCAGGATAATTCAATCATCCGAACAATATTTTGTTTGTTAATAATTTTTATCAAAGTTATAGGCAATATAAAGATTGCAGCTAAAGCTGCAGAATCTTCTATTTTCATTAAATGAATAAAATCAACCAATTTAGCAAAAAAAAACAGAACTTGATGCTTTGAGATATTACCTCGTGATCAAACTCTAGAGGGAGAAAAGGCGTACATAAATTCATTTATGGGGAATATTTAAATAACTTATACATATAGATGTATAATATATTTTTTGAATCGAGGTAAAAAAAAGGCACAGGCAAAAAGTCACGGTAAAAAAAAAAGTGAAAGGAAAAGTGTCAGAAAAAAAAAAAATCACAGGAAAAAAAAATCAGGACAAGGTTAGTACACAACGGACAAAATCCAGCAGCAAAATCCCAGGACAAAAATCCCAGCGGGCAAAATCCCAGTAGACAAAATCCCAGCAGACAAAAAAGACAAAATCCCAGCAGACAAAATCCCAGCAGGCAAAATCCCAGCAGACAAAATCCCAGCAGACAAAATCTCAGCAGACAAAATCCCAGCAAAAAACCCAGCAGACAAAATCCCAGCAGACAAAATCTCAGCGGACAAAATCTCAGCGGACAAAATCCCAGTAGACAAAATCCCAGCAGGTAGACAAAATCTCCAGACAAAATCCCAGCAGACAAAATCTCAAACAGACAAAATCCCAGCAGCAGACAAAATCCCAGCAGACAAAAATCCCAGCAGACAAAATCCCAGACAAATCCCAGCAGACAAAATCCCAGACAAAAGACAAAATCTCAGCAGACAAAATCCCAGCAGACAAAATCCCAGCAGACTCAGACAAAATCCCTGCAGACAAAATCCCAGCAGACAAAATCCCAGCAGACAAAATCCCAGCAGACAAAATCCCAGCAGACAAAATCCAGCAGACAAAATCCCAGTAGACAAAATCCCAGCAGACAAAATCCCAGCAGACAAAATCCCTGCAGACAAAAATCCCAGCAGACAAAATCCCAGCAGACAAAATCCCAGCAGACAAAATCCCCGGACAAAATCCCAGCAGACAAAATCCCAGCAGACAAAATCCCAGTAGACAAAATCCCCAGACAAAATCCCAGCAGCAGACAAAATCCCAGCAGACAAAATCCCAGCAGACAAAATCCCAGCAGACAAAATCTCAGCAGACAAAATCCAGCAGAGAAAAATCCCAGCAGACAAAATCCCAGCAGACAAAATCCCAGCAGACAAAATCCGGACAAAATCCCAGCAGACAAAATCCCAGCGGACAAAATCCCAGGAGACAAAAATCCCAGTGGGCAAAATCCCAGCAGACAAAATCCCAGCAGACAAAATCCCAGCGGACAAAATCTCAGCAGACAAAATCCCAGCAGACAAAAATCAGCAGACAAAATCCCAGCAGACAAAATCCCAGCAGACAAAATCCCAGCAGACAAAATCTCAGCAGACAAAATCCCAGCAGACAAAATCCCAGCAGACAAAATCCCAGCGGGCAAAAATCCCAGACAAAATCCAGCAGACAAAATCCCCAGACAAAATCCCAGCAGACAAAATCCCAGCAGACAAAATCCCCAGACAAAATCCCAGCAGACAAAATCCCAGCAGACAAAATCCCAGCAGACAAAATCCCAGTAGACAAAATCCCAGCAGACAAAATCCCAGCAGACAAAATCCCAGCGGACAAAATCTCAGCAGACAAAAATCCCAGCAGACAAAATCTCAAAATCCCAGCAGACAGCAGACAAAATCCCAGCAGACAAAATCCCAGCAGACAAAATCTCAGCAGACAAAATCCCAGCAGACCAGCAGACAAAATCCCAGCAGACAAAATCCCAGCAGACAAAATCCCAGCAGACAAAATCCCAGCAGACAAAATCCCAGTAGACAAAAATCCCAGCAGACAAAAATCCCAGCAGACAAAATCCCAGCAGACAAAATCCCAGCAGACAAAATCCCAGCGGACAAAATCCCAGGAGAGACAAAATCCCAGCAGACAAAATCCCAGCAGACAAAATCCCAGCAGACAAAATCCCAGCAGACAAAATCCCAGCAGACAAATCGGCAAAAAATCCCCCAAAAGTCAGCAGACAAAATCCCAGCAGACAAAATCCCAGCAGACAAAATCCCAGCAGACAAAATCCCAGCAGACAAAAATCCCAGCGGACAAAAATCCCAGCAGACAAAATCCCAGCAGACAAAAAGACAAAATCCCAGACAAAACAGACAAAATCCCAGCAGACAAAATCCCAGCAGACAAAATCCCAGACAAAATCCCAGCAGAAAAAAATCCCAGCAGACAAAATCTCAGCAGACAAAATCCCAGCAGACAAAATCCCAGCAGACAAAATCCCAGCAGACAAAATCTCAGCAGACAAAATCTCAGCAGACAAAATCCCAGCAGACAAAATCCCAGCAGACAAAATCCCAGCAGACAAAATCCCAGCAGACAAAATCCCAGCAGACAAAATCCCAGCAGACAAAATCCCAGCAGACAAAATCCCAGCAGAAAAAATCTCAGACAAAATCCCAGCAGACAAAATCCCCAGAGACAAAAAAGCAGACAAAAATCCCAGCAGACAAAATCCCAGACAAAATCCCAGACAAAATCCCAGCAGACAAAATCCCAGCAGACAAAATCCCAGCAGACAAAATCCCAGCAGACAAAATCCCAGCAGACAAAATCCCAGCGGACAAAATCCCAGCAGACAAAATCCCAGCAGACAAAATCCCAGCAGACAAAATCCCAGCAGACAAAATCCCAGCAGACAAAATCCCAGCAGACAAAATCCCAGCAGACAAAATCCCAGACAAAATCCCAGCAGACAAAATCTCAACAAAATCCCAGCAGAAAAAATCCCAGCAGAAAAAATCCCAGCAGACAAAATCCCAGCAGACAAAATCCCAGCAGACAAAATCCCAGCAAACAAAAATCAGCAGACAAAATCCCCAGCAGACAAAAGACAAAAATCCCAGCAGACAAAATCCCAGCAGACAAAATCCCAGTAGACAAAATCCCAGCAGACAAAATCCCAGCAGACAAAACAAAATCCCAGCAGACAAAATCCCAGGAGACAAAATCCCAGTGGACAAAATCCCAGCAGACAAAAAATCCCCAGGCAAAATCTCAGCAGACAAAATCCCAGCAGACAAAAAGACAAAATCTCAGCAGACAAAATCCAGCAGACAAAAATCCCAGCAGACAAAAATCCCAGCAGACAAAATCCCAGCAGACAAAATCCCAGCAGACAAAATCTCAGCAGACAAAATCCCAGACAAAATCCCAGCAGACAAAATCCCAGCAGACAAAATCCCAGCAGACAAAATCCCAGCAGACAAAATCTCAGCAGACAAAATCCCAGCAGACAAAATCTCAGCAGACAAAATCCCAGCAGACAAAATCCCAGCAGACAAAATCCCAGCGGGCAAAATCCCAGCAGACAAAATCCCAGCAGACAAAATCCCAGCAGGCAAAATCCCAGCAGACAAAATCCCAGCAGACTCTAAAAAATCCCAGCAGGCAAAATCCCAGCAGACAAAATCCCAGCAGACAAAATCTCAGCAGACAAAATCAGCAGACAAAATCAGACAAAATCCCAGCAGGCAAAATCCCAGCAGACAAAAATCTCAGCAGACAAAATCCCAGCGGACAAAATCCCAGCGGACAAAATCCCAGCAGACAAAATCCCAGCAGACAAAAATCCCAACAGACAAAATCCCAGCAGACAAAATCCCAGCAGACAAAATCTCAGCTGACAAAATCCCAGCAGACAAAATCCCAGCAGACAAAATCCCAGCAGACAAAATCCTAGTGGGTAAAATCCCAGCAGACAAAATCCCAGGAGACAAAATCCCAGCGGACAAAATCCCAGGAGACAAAATCCTAGCGGGGAAAATCCCAAACTCTTATCCAAAAAGTGGACAAAAACCGAGTCTCATAAATAAATTCAAAATTCAAGGAACTTTTAATTCCAATTTCCATGTCAAATTGAGACCTTATTCACATAAAATCGGGTTTTATGGTATAGTAGGACTTCCTAATTATGAAATATATCGACTATATGGCCGTGGCATCGTTAGAATATGACTCTCTGTTGCATAATAGAGCAGACCCATAAACACGTGAAGTATCCGACAGCAATAGATGACTTTATTACTGGCCACTATAAATTACTTGTGACTTTTTCCTGTACTTTTTTCCTACTCGAAATTGTGACTTTTTCCTGTGACTTTATTACCGGCCACAAATAACTACCTGCAGCATGGAATAGAGTGCATCTCATTTTACTGAAATAGACAATTAGAAATAGATTATCCATACCAAGCCTATCATTATTGGAAGATTATTTTACTCTTTCTTGCTCCGTTCGGATTAGGAACTGATAGACTGATTATATTTTTGACTAATACTACTTTATTAGAGAGTCATGATGACTAGAGAAAATGTTTTTCCTTAAGCAAGTTGAAAGTCAAATTTCCATGATTAGTCAAGTAGCTACAAGATTTTAGTCAGAATATTTGTTTTATTTGCTGAAAATAAAATGAAATTTATTTTTATATATTTGGACTATTATAATTTACAAATTAATTTTTTTCTTTTAATTCGATTTTTTAAAAAAATTGAAAATTTTTATTTTTATGCAGCTTACTAAACTCAGAAAGACAGTACATAACTAGAAAATTAAGAACTAAATGATGCATCTATAATATTTCAAATGGAGTGTTTGAAATCTTCACGTATTCTAATGTCACGAAAATGCCTCATAATACAAAATAGAGGGATAATCACTTTGAACAATGAGACTGGTGCAAAGGTAAATAAGGTTGAAGTTCATTGGAAATATTATTTGATCCTCTCTGGGTGACCCATAAGGTAAGCTTAGTAAATACCTGTTTATGTAACTCTTACCTGCTTAACATTTACCTAATCTACTTATTCTTTGACGTTTCCTTTGATGTTTCATGTTTTCTTTAACTTTTTGCAATTTTTTCTGTTTGATTTTCATTTAAAACTCATCAAAATTGCTTGTTTGATTTATCATCATTGAGCGCTTTCTTTTTAGAACGGGATTTGAAGATATCGTCTGCTTTAAGCAAATCAATTCATTTCACTGCAAGCAAACTGGACATCACCATGGATATCAAAAAAGTAAGAATACAATGTTGATTCTGTGTTTTAATTTTTTTTCAACTTAAAATACTGCATTTAGATTTCAATTCAGTTCAGAAGAACGACGAAAAGAAAAAATAATGACTTCTGAAAATACATGAGAAAAAGTTAACTAAAAATATTTTTATATTTCATGGATTGTTAACGAATATTCAGAATAAAGAACTATATAGAAAATGATTTACTATACGAATTACCCACTTATAATAATTACTCAATAAGAGTAATTATTATAAGTGGGTAATTTGTAATCGGAAAGAAACGTAAAAAAATCATTAATCACTTATCCGACGCTTGAATACAACAGATAACTATTTTTTCTTTATTTGTTAAAAGATCATAAAACAATTGAAAAACAGCAGAAAAAGATCGAAAACAAAATAAAAATTGGCCACAAAACAACCGAAAAAAGAGAACAAATATGAAGAGAAATCGAAAAGAATTTCACGAAATATCCAATGATTGTTCAGTTAAAACATTCAGTTAAATACAATGTTACTGTGACAGCTTATAGAATCCATTTGTAAAAATATTTTTGTATCTAAAAACAGATATTAACATATTTCTTATATGACTTAAAACATATTACTAAAGAAATATAAACTGAATTTTGTTCTTTAGAAATTTAACTGTTTTGTAGGAAACAGGGCTTTACAGGACAAAAGTACGGATAAAACAAAATAACGAAGTTAGAAACTTAAATATTTTGTTTTGATTTGAAAAAAAAAATCATAATAATTTGAAAATGAAATAGTCTTCTTGATGAAGAACAGAAGCAGAAATATTCATTTTTGACTAGTAATTCTTTCATAAAAATCGGAGGTTTATTCCCCTAATCCGCTGACTAGTAACTACAAAATGGCTATCCGCGACTTGCTTTTTAAAGCAACAGAGATAAGACGAAAAAATAATAAAGAAAAGAAAAAAATATCGATTAAAATTGTTGCAAAATTTTATTCGAAATTTTGACGTCATTCAAATATCGTCATTTTCGTTTTAATCCTCATTTCAAAAAGATATCTTGATTTCTTTAGTTCTGGGATGATCCTTTCTCTTGGCCCCTCCTTTTAATACTACCAAAAGGCTCTTTTTGAAGTTATTACTCCTAAGATCATACAGCGTCAACAACTCCACGGCTTTTTAATAAGCAATGATTTTATAAACAGCTGTATTCAAATTTGACTAAATTATAAGCAACTCTATTACTGACGTCAATTTGGTCTAAGCAATTCAAGCAGAAAAGAAAAAAAAAAGAACTTAATATTAAACAAAAGTGTTGCTAAATAATTTATTTTATACGAGATTCAAGAATTCTACTTATTAGATATCAGTAATTCTAATATCAGAGGGATTTTTGATCCGAGCCACATTTTGCATTGTTGCAATTAAGTAGGAAATCTTCCTTAATGCGGTAACTGTCTTACCTATTAGGTTGGCAAAAACATGAGTTACAATCACTAATGCTAACCATATAGCAATTCGGCTTCAGTCACTTTCTCACCGCCGTAATGTAGCTTCCCTCTGCCTTTTCGATAAATACTTTCATGCTAATTGTTCTTATGAACTTTCCTCTGTGATTTATCTAACGCCAATGTGCATTTTTTAAAATTGTTTTTTGTATTCCCTTTCACCCACTAACAAAAATTGTACATACGGGGACTAGTTAGGACTTCATATAGACTTTTGAGTGGATGTAGTCAGAATGGTAAATAAGAATGTGCTGTTTTAGTGTAATCAATAACATGGTATGTTTGGGTCAGTAATTCTGGTTAGCAAGGTTTAATTATAAGACAAAATAAGACCAGCCTTCTCCACCCCCACTTTTTGGCCTTGTGCTACGTTTTTTTATCTTTACAAAATAAATATAAGTTTCCTCTATAGTAACTAGTTAGAGACTTACCATTCTTACTAAAGCCACCAAAATTGGTGGCCGTAAGTAAGAATGGTAAGAATGTGTTGTTTTGGTGTAAGGAATACTATGGTATGTTTAGGTTAGTAATTGTGGCTAGCTAAGTTTAAGATAAGACAATTTGAAGACTAGCCTTGCCCCGCCCCCTTTTGGCATTGTGCCACATTTTTGTATTTGCAAAATAGATATTGCTTACATCCATGGTACCTAGATTTTATGAATTTAAGCATAGTACTAGATTGGCAGCCATGTCTCATCATTTTGAAATGTCTAAATGAAACCGCAAGTTTTATGCTAACAGTTTCTTCTCTCGCACTTTCTTCCGGTTTCTTGCTTTCCAGTCAATTTTGGTATTCAAAGATTTAAATGAAAATGTCAATTATTATCTTCAGTCTTCTTAATTCTTCTACTTTTATTAGTCTTTCTTTTTAATAGTATTTTTTCTCATACTCTCTAACACTGTTGCGTTTTAGTGGCTTTATTGCCTTGTTTGAGGTGAAATGATTAAAAAAGAAAAATATTTTCGTTAGATATCATTTTGAACTTCTGAGATGAAGCCGTTTCAATTATAATTTTTTATGGCTTATCAACCTTTTGCAGGTTATTTAAAGCCAGAAAATATTTTTATATTGCAAAGATTTCGGGAAGCTAATAATAATTTACTGTTACAAGTCCTACTAATTAACCCATAACGAGGAGGAGAAGGTGTTGATTCATAACTTTCGCAAGGGTATTTGCGCTTAAGTAAATATAATGAAGCCAACGAAATTGAACTTGGCTCTCTGATTTTTAATTCCCGCACATTCAAGCACCTGGTATTCTCAAACGGTCACCCAATGTAAATACTGACCAGGCTTGGCGTTGCCTAAATTCGGTGATCGTGAGGGAACCTGTGTTTCAACGTGATATGACCATAACGTCTCTAGAAGATAAGATAGGAAGTGACTGAAATTAAGACCAGAAGAATACGAGTAAAATGTTCCTTACATTTGCACTAAAAAAGGTTTAATACTGACACAAAAACATCTCTCGCTTTTTTGGAATGCTGTAAACGCATGCGCAACCACACATGGTAGCAGTAATTAATAAGAAAGGCACAGGTGACCTCAGTATACGTCATTCGTCAAACCCCGTAACCCAAGTACCAACTTGACAGCCATGTCTTGATGTCAGGTGCTTCATTTCACACAAGCAAATATTAGACAAAACTGCACGTGCCAGGGACGAAGTGAAACGGGTGGATCAACACAGATGGGAATTTGCGAGGAGAGGGTAAGGAGTTCGGGGTGGAATGGCAAAATTTCTACAGGTTCATTTTGCCACCCAGATTCTCTTCGTTATTGCTACAGCCTACACTAGAGACAACAACCCAACCCTCGCTCTTGTCTTAAGGCTACGGCATTGGATATAAAATTTAAGTTTTTTTTTCAGAAATATTTTTCTAATTAATGAGAGAGATGCAGGTTCGAATTAAGTTCAGAAAAATTAACAAGGGATACTCCTAAGTTTGTAATAATCGTATCAACCCCGGTTTATTGATTTTGGAAAAAAATTCCCCTGTTCTTATTGCACACTTTCGTTTATTCCTTTTCGTGAATTCTTCCTAGGAAAGAAAAAGTTCGAAGAAAAGGATCATTTAGAATTGCGACGCACATTTGACACATATATGTCTCTATTTCTGAGATGAGGTATTGCAATTATTTACGTTATTTACCTTGTTCAGACTTGTCCTCATCTTTAATGCCATATTAACGACGTTTCGGACGTTGTAGGCCCCGGCCTTCTTCAGGTGATTGGAATTTCGAAAGGAACTCTTTATTTCGTCCACCGAGGTAAAAATGTTTACTGAGGCATTAAGTTTATAAGTCCCAGAAATTCATACACTGATGGCCTATCGGATAAAAGCGTTAGTTGAAGTCATCCAGTGGCTTAACCCAGAGAGTTGTGAGTTCAATACCTGGTTACAGCAGCGGTGAACAAAAACTTAAGTTAAAGGGAAATAATTGTTATAGAGATATATGGAAGAGGCATGGAACGTGGAACTAGAACAATCTACCCCGGTGGACAAAATAAAGGGTTGCCTATAACTTAAGTTTTTGTTCACCTCTTCTGTAGACAGGTATTGAACTCACAACTCTTTGGTTCAAGTCATTGGATTACTTCAACCACTGTGTCATCAGTGTATGAATTTTGGGGACTTATAAACCTAATGCCTCAGTAAGCATTTTTTACCCCAGTGTACGAAATAAAGGGTTCAGTTCGAAATTCCAATCACCTGAAGAAGGCCGGGGTCTACAACGTTCGAAACGTCGTTAATATGGCAACAAAGATGTGGGCAACCGTCTGAACAATGTAAATAGATTTGACACAAATTATAAAAGTTCCTGCAAATGTTAACACACTCAATTCTTAAAAAAATAATTCGATTCATAACAAAACCAAATAATATTTTATCGGTATAGCTAACCGTCTTTCTTTGTTATTAAAAAAAAGAATTTAGAAGATATGACAGATAAATGAACATTTATGATAAGGGAGAATTAAACTAGGATGTCCTATTTCCGGTCCAGTTCTGCTGCATGTTCTAGTCATTAGAATTCGGATGATAAGTTTCCTTATAAGGCTCATTAGGCTGATTGTCCGTTGGAACTCCCATTCATTTGCACTTGGCTTTTTAGGCGGTGCTATGAAAAGTCATCTACTTATGTTTTCTGGTAGATCACCACTATTGTATATTTTATTTATTATGTCTGTAATCTTGTTAATACCAAAATCATCAAAGGATACCAACATAACAGTCTTGTCCTGTTGCTTTGTTTCTGTTCAATTTGGTTAATGCTGATTTCATTTCAGATTTCAATATTTCTGGTCCTTCGATATTTCTGAGTATTGCCGGTTGTCCTCTTTCGTTAGTGGAAGAATTCTTCGATGTATTCAGTCCATCTCTGATGTATTTTTTTCTTTCTCTAATATCAGTGTCCCGTTCTTGAATATTATGCACCCTGTTGACGAGCATGTCTTTTGTCTTGTTAGTTACCTTATTTTCCTATGCATATTTACTTTATTTGCGATACTCATTCTTTCTATTTCTGCACACATACTTCTTTAGCCTACATGCAGTTTCGTTGTGCAATGTCCTGTATTCTGTGCCATATCTTGACATTGTCTTTTGTCTCCTTTTTATCATGAGTATTTCATCTGTCATCCACACCTTTGTTTTGTCTAGTTTTCTTTGGGATGATCTCATTGGAACTAAAAGAGAAGATACTCATATAATCAAACTGTTAGATTTTCACACTACCAAACACAAAAGATTTGGAAGCAATGCCCTATTAATACTAGTAAGGGTAATAACTGAACTTTAGAAGTATAATTTCTTGAAAAGTAATTTTAAGAAAAATCTTTTATACATTTCAACTGATGTTAATTGCCCGGTCAATGAATGTCTGATATTTCTTGTATGGAAACGACTATTTTCGCCATTATCATTACAATTTATAAACTTGGTGTTTTCTAAAATATAAACTAAATTTTCTGCTGGAGAATACAGAAAAGATGTAATGAAAAAAAAACCCAAAAAACTCCGTCATTTAATTTTTCTTAATTTTCCCATTAAAAAAAATTCTTTTCGAAATACCTGCAATAGTTTGAAACAGAAAAGGTAAATTGATTGTCTACATAAGCGCATACGCTCTTGTGAATCCAGAAAAAATACTTTCTTTTCCAATTAAAAATTCGTAAAAGTAATTTATTCTGTCTTAAATTTACTTTCTCGCTCAAACCAAGTTTATTTCTTTCATTCTGCCCACGCTTACCTGTCCCAATTCTTGATTGCTGTTAACACATGATATGGGGTCAGCTGTCATATGTGATGTTGGGGATGGTTTGTAGTTTAAGGAATGTCAATGTATATCTAAAGGTGTTACGCAGCTGAGAAGGCCAACACTTTCATTAATTCACACATTCTGTCAACAAGAATAAAATAAAAAGAGAAAACCAGAGGTTTTGCCAGTGGTGATAGCTAAGTGTTTCAAATCTACCAGTGGTCAATTTGTCAAAGAGGGGACTTAATAATCTCTGAACCGTTTGGAAGTGCTTAGAAATCTATTGCGCGCTGAGATGGATAGAGTTAACTGCTCAAAAGCTTTTGATGGTCGTGAGCCCATTATGACCGAGGCTTTGAGTTTTGGCCAACTAATGAAGCCACCAATAATCTCTCTCCCAGAAACTGTAACTAAGGTCCGCTTAGCATAATTGCAGTAGGAACCACAGTTTTTGCTCTGTAAATGTTGAAGGAACACATATCTCTCGAACACGGTTTAGCTAGCCACTTTGGTAGACACGCAAGACTGACAGATGCTTACTACTACTATATATATATATATATATATATATATATATATAGTCATTAATGGAATTAATTCCAGAGTTACGCGTTCGTCCTTTAGGACCTCATCAAACTAAAGTGATGTGATACGCACGAAGGAGAGAAGACGCTGAAATTTTTAATTTAAATTAGTTCTGTTTTTTAAAATATGTATTTTGGTTATATATATATATATATATATATATATATATATATATAGAGAGAGAGAGAGAGAGAGAGAGGGTGTATAAAAAACACTTTTACAAACTTTGGGGCGGGTTTCTCACGACAAAACAAGGACAAATGTCTATATATCAGCAAATTCAAAATTTTTAAATTAATAAGTTTGAAAATTTTTTTACGGTAGATGGCGCTGTGTTGTCATGTAGACTAGGTTACATTTGTCATTCGTGTACATTTGTGGATAGTCTGTCTTCAACGTTTAATGTGCGTAGTAGTAAGTTAACTGAGAAGTGCATCGTTCAACAACGGCAGAATATTCATAGCTTGAACAGGCAGATATGATTTTTAGATCCTTAGTGTTACAAGAAGTTTTATTGGTTTCTTGTTCAATTGTGTCCCACACAAGGGAGTTGCAGTCTGGGGAGTTAGGAGTGATGTGGTGACATAAATTGTAGGTCAGCCATCACGTTCTTCTGTTTGTATGCCATGGTGCAGAGTCCTGTTTCCAGACATAGGGTCTTCCAGCAGCCACCCTCTTGACCCATGGCAGCACTATCTCCTCAAGGCACTTGGTGTAGGCATCTGTGGGAAGATGAATAGAAGCACAATGTTGCAATCACTAGTGATCACTCCAAACACCATGATGCTGACTGAATATATCATCCAGCTCTTTTCGAATCATCTTTACTGTCCTCAGATTGACATAAAAACATTCTGAAATGTTTGAATTGGAACTTCTGGCGTGAATGCCAAGCATGCCGTTTCCAAATTGCTAACGAAGTGAATTTTGTCATAGTGTTCTTTTTCTCACAGACAGTGCTCAACTCACGCTACCATACCGTACAAACAACACGCATGCGCGAAATTATAATTATAAAATGGCGGCAATTTACCCATCGCACTTATCTATCTATCTATCTATCTATCTATCTATCTATCTATCTATCTATCATCACTTCTATGAATGTCCTCCACATTTCTCTCGGGACCCTATTCAGTTTTCGATGACGTTTTATACCGTTTAGATTGTGACAACAATGATCCTCTTCGTCCTAATGTCGGTTAGCCTGACAACAGAGAAGGCAACATTGGTATGGAGTTTGCACATTCTACAACAGCCAGACACTGACGTCATTACTGGGTGAGTATCACGTGATCAAAACTAATCAATCAGAAGAGTTCGTATAACAATACTGAAAACAAAAAAAAATCTTTCTTATTTTTAACTAAATTTTATCATAAATGAGCCAGCTTTCGGCTTTAATTTTCTAGCGAAAGAAAAATTAATCATGGAACCTCATTTCCGAATTCACCTCCTGAATAATAATGAAGTTTAGGATTGCTCTTTGATTCAAGCGTTGCAACAAATACAGACACAGTTTCTTGTTTAACAATCAATTAAATGCTCATGAAACATTTGTCCGTCACTGAATATGTATGGATGACCACAAGTGAAAATAAAAAAAATCATATGTTTACAAATTAGGTTAATAATCCATGAGATAATACGAAGGGAAGAAATACACAGATGAAGGAAAATTATATTTTTTGCAAATGAAATGCACTCCTGCCGCCCTCGAATATAATAATCGATTTAGGATTTAAGCTTAGGTTTAGAACTAGGGTTTAGGTTTAAGGTTAGAGTTGGGGGTTAGGGTTAGGATACTTATCTAACAATTAAGTAAAATATCAGGAAATATGCAGAGAATAGCCTTAAAATTCAAGGAACGTTAACCTTGATCTAGACTTTTACAAGGTAGAGTTGCTAGCAGTGTCCTCAACCAGATTAAATTTACAGTTGTATTCTCCTAGACCGTTTATTAACCAAGACTAAAAAGCTGAGTTTGACTTTCTATTTTACCAATTACTTAGAGAAGAGGTGAATTAACACCTTTCACAATTGCCGTTTTCATTTTTATTACTGAGAACTTTTACGCCAACCTAACTTATAGGATTTGCTTTATTGCCTTGTTATATAAATTGGAGAATCTAACCAGTCCTTGCATATAAACCAATTATTTTATAACATCAAATATACAAAGAGCGTACATCCTAAGATGACATTCCTGTTACTATAAAATGAATCAACAGCTTATTTGGTCGGTTATTTGTAAACTAAACAGAACAAATCAAAGATGGTATGTTCACTAACATGTTGGTTATTTCATATTTTAGTAAATCAGATGATATGTTTGTTGACATTTTGAGCGAAAGCAACATTCGCCTTTGAAATCAAAGCCGAACCAAGATTTTATCAAAGGAAAAGTGTTAAAAAAAAACAAAAACAAAAAAAAAGTAGATTTCTTAATTAACATTTTTAGAGTAATGATAACAAAGAATTGAGATAACAATAAAGGCATAATAATGAAAAAAAAAACTAATAAAAATTGGACCAAATTACTCATTAGTATTTATTTAAATCCTTTTTCTTTGTAAAAATAAAGATTAAAAAATCATTTTAATGTATTTATGCCCATTGAATATTTGAATTTTATTTCCAGGTATTCAATTCTTCTAATAATTCTCGGAGGACCATATCTGTTTGCCTTGCTGCAGATTCTATGGAATGTTCCATTCATAGCAAACTCCAAAGATCCACAATTTCCAGGAATCGGAAACGTTTTATTGGTAACGAATTTTCCAGTTCACAAAACATTGCTTGGGCTTAAGTTGATTCATTTTTATTTTGGAGTAGTTTTATATTTCACCAAAATCTCTTAAGTAAATTCATGAAAAACTTTTTATAACTGTTTGCAATTCTTATTCGATGAATTTAGCTTACAAGAAAATTATAATTATGAATACATTTATTAAACATATACGGGGCATCTTGGAATGTATAGATATTTCGAAGGTGTCTTAAGAAAAAAATACAATCATTTACATCCAACTCTATCTAATTTAATTAATCTAAATGAAGACAGAATTTATTATAAATGCAGGGTCTTAAGATTTTGCTGACATCGTGACGCAATGGAATCACAAATAGTAATCAACATTTCGATAAGTTTCTTGGACTTCTGTGTACATTTTCCATCACCTTTTCTTGCTTCACAGGGCGTGGTTGCTATCCATGACCTCGGGGAATGGTGCTTGTGCATATCATTTACAGTACTATCAGCTTCAACTGCATCACCAAATGCGTGGGTCTATCTAAATGAAACTCTTTTTGATGCCGCCTTTGAACTTCAACTGCATTTATGTGCTTCCAATAGTATTTCAGGATGAACTTTCTTTGTTCAAATCTAAGCCTGGATCACATTAGTAATACTAACGTGTAAATCTGAAAAGAAAGCACATTGACCTGAGCTATACACTGCAAAAGTGTGTATACATTTTTGAGACACCCTGTATTTACTTTTTCTAAGTTTCCTATAATTTAAATACTACTACTACTACTACTACTACTACTAATAATAATAATATTTTCTGAACAAGATCTT
Organism: Acanthosepion pharaonis; assembly: GCA_903632075.3. NCBI lineage: Eukaryota > Metazoa > Mollusca > Cephalopoda > Sepiida > Sepiidae > Acanthosepion > Acanthosepion pharaonis. The sequence goes on from CAHIKZ030002911.1 coordinate 1,274,325, forward strand.
TCTGATGATCAGAAGGGATGTCGAAAAGGTTCACGAATATGATTGACAAAGCGATTCTTAATAATTGAAGAATACGACTTGTCAAATATTTTGATAGATTATCGCAATGTCTATGATATTGTAAATGGGTGTGTTTGATATGGCTAGGATTACTGCAACAATTATGCGGCACAATATGACTAGTTGAAAAAAGAATAAATTAAGCGTGAGATATTTCAGGGCAATTCGCTTTGTTCGCTGTTATTTTGATGATCATGACTCTGATTCTCAGTAAGATGAAATTTGGCTATAAGCTTACAAGGGATCAGAAAAAGCCTGTCAACCACTTGTTATTCACGGCTAATGCCACCAATAATGACCAATTGGACTCCTTATATAAATACCATAAGGATGTACTCCTAGGATATCATAATGTCATTTGGATTCGATAAGTGGACTGTAATGGAAATGAAGAGCGGAAGAAATCAGAATAACACGGAAAGCGAACCTCACTGATGGGGAATCAATGAAGATAGCAATTGTTATAAATTCCTGCGACAAAACTCTCAATGACAGAGAATGAAAGGAAGAAGCTTTGCAGATCCAAATTGAATGGTCGAAATTTGGTGGTCAGGCATCGATTCGCTCTGTTCGCTGTTATTTTGATGATCATGACTCTGAATCACGAAACATAATGACCATGAACAGAGTAGAATAGTGTATAACTTCAGAATAGATCTCCTTGCATGACTACTTGTAGAATAGACAGGAGTGGAAGCTAAAAGGTGCGAAGAATGAAAAGCTGATTATATAGAGAGAAAAGTTGCGAGATTATAGGAAGAAAATTTATTATGAGAAAGACGATGCATGAAAGGAAAATAGCCTTGCACAGGACATTTGCGCAAGAAACCCAGGAGTTGGCAGATGCGGAATCATGAAAGTGGCTGAGGAATGGCTTCTTGAAGAAGGAAACAAAATGGATGATATGTAAAGTGCAAGAGTAGTCTTGAAGAACAAGTGCGTTATTGATAGAACAAACCACCCTTTACCCTGTGCAGGAAAGCTAATGAAAGTGTGCAACATTGTCAGTGATTGTATTCAGCTGGCGGTAAATGAGCACAAACGGCAACATGACAAAGAATGCATTGGGAACTATGCTTGAAGTAGAACCCCGAGCGCACAGAGAAGGGTCACAAGCATCTACGACCATCGGTAGACGAGAATGAGTAAGTGAAGCTCATGTGGGACACCTAAGACGCCTAAATGAATATAACGAACCTGACTGGAATTGGAACACACCTCTCCAATTCAAATCCCAAATCATTATCCGTTACAAAACCCACATATTCAAGCAAACAACACGTTGTATTCCAAATCGGTCATCCACCTGGGCACTGACCCGGTTCGATGTTACTTCGGGGATTGTACGGAAACGAAGTGTCACTGTGATGTGGCCGTAAGCCGTAAAGATTGTTGAGTAACATCTATTTTTTTTTAAAACTTATAAATTAAAATATTATCTAAAATAAGTTTTTTTTCACTGTTTGTTCCTTAAATTCTATTGGAATATAGCAGAAAACTTGATGAGATAGCGATATTGTGGTGAGTTCAATATCTAAAAATGAGATGTGTTGCTTTAAAAATCAGCATTTTTTTTTATCTGGGCTCGAACACTGATCAGTTGAGGCATATACACAACTATCCAAACAAGCAAGCCTGTCCCTTTTTAATACGTTCACACACCTACACCTATTTTAACGAACCTATTTTCAGTTTATTTCTGTTTATTATTCTCAATGATATTAGTAAATAATTTAATTCGTAAACAAAGTAAAAGAAAATGATTAGCAACTTTTCTCTATTCATTTTAGGGTTGCATTGCTTACTCGATCGAAGCTGCTTGCTTGGTATTCTTTGCAGTCGAAGTGGCACCAATATTTCCTGTTTTTCTTTTCTTGCCGATTCTAAATTCCGTCCTCCTAATTCCAACTTTTGTAGAAGAAGTATCGAAAATTCCGGTAAGTTTATTTTTATATTTTGATTTCATTCGCTGTCTTAGAATAATTGCATTTTTCAAAAAGAAAAGAAGATTTTAAGAATAATTTATTATTTAATAGTTTTTTTTATTTCAATTCATTTCTTGTTTTTATGGTAACTCTTTTATTTTACGACCGCATACGACATGTATCGGAAATAAAAAAATAAGATTGTGACAAGTTTCGAACTCGCATCTCCTTGTTCGATTTATCTTAGGTCCATGAAGCTTAATCAGAGGAGATCATTTGAATAAACTAGATAACCGTAGTTTTTAATTTTCTCTGCTGTCCACTTATTTTTTACTTACACGAGTTAATGCTTAAGTAAAAATGTTAATGTTAAACCGGCTGCAACATGTGATTGCGACAGGAAATTCAAAAGCCTGCGAAGTTTACGTATCTTTAAGGCACGCTGGTCCAGTTAAAGCAATTCCCTTACTGTTGTATGCAGAAAAAATTATCGAATTTCTCAGACGAATCATTTTTACTAGTAGATCTTCAATTTTATTTTCGTCCTTTTATTACTGCAGCTCTCATGCTATTGTTCTGAGGTCGTTTAGTAATCTTCATGAATTGAAAATAAGAAAAAGATTGTAATGATTATTTTGATAACAGGCACAGCCTCTAACCGTCATTAGGTCCATCAATTTCATCGTTCAAACTCTTCTTCTTCTTCTATGTGTCGTGTCCTTTTAGAGCGTTGGCCATCATGGCTATCCTCACGTCCTTTGTAGCTTACAGTAAATCTGCTATCTCCCCCCGAAACCCTGTTCTGCCACCCATTTACACAAACTCGTTAGACAGGGGTTATGCTCTGTCTCCCTCTACCCCATTTGTCTCCAGTATGTCCTGTGGGTGTCAGATTTTACAAAGCCTACTTCCTGATGTTAAGCATGTGACCTTTTTGTTTCTATTTTCTCTAAAACTTCGTCGTTGTTCACATATGACCCAAACTCACACATCACCAAAACATATAAAGCTCACATATCGCCTTCTAACCAGGAGACTCGGGTTCGAATCTCAGCATGATCGATTTGTCATTATCTCGATGTAATTGACTTGGTGAGATGATCTCCTTTGGAAAGTGCCTGAAACCCATAACACGGGTTGATATGCCGTATGAAATTTGTTAGAAATAAATGTTCGAAGGCCATCGACAGTTGTGTTAGCACGAATTCACAAGTCATCGTGACCTAAAAATGGAACGTGCTGGCCTTGTCCAAACTGTTGATCATGTCAGATGATGCTCTCTCTCCCCAAAACTGTAATAATGGCTCACTCAGCATTGTTGCAGTATTAACAACAGGTGGGCTCTGTACTTGAGCAGTCCTCTGTAACAGGGATTGGTTAGCCGCCTTAGCAGAAGTGTGTCCTCAGAAATGAATAGCCGGCCATTATCTATGTATGTATCTTAAGATTTTGGTCTGTGAGCTCCCTTCTGTTTTATAACATGAGGAACGTACCAGAAACACACCAGAGCTCCGGAAAGATTCCGTAAATTCTGCTTACGTGCAAAACTAAAAATCCATTGGATATAAAAGACACTGGACATGGAAGTTTTGGTGCTTCCCTGTATTGATACAAAAAAGATAAGTACTGGCTATATTGGGCAAGTCATTTACTAAGAGATGATTATTTAAATATATAAAAAATAACTATGGACAGATGATAGAAATTAAAAGGCCACACCAAAAGCGCGTTTTAAGACTAGTCGTTCCCATATTTTAAATAATTTAGGATAACTGGAGAAATGATGCTACTGACCGAGGATGAAAGATATTTACAGTGCAGCAATGTTGTTTGAAGAGGCGAAGTTACTCAGAGGCAAAAAATGCTGCAAAAAAGAGACAAAATGACTGTCTGCGTCCGTCTCAGTCTGTTCTTATTAGTCATATGTGTAGCTATAAATTAAAACCTCTAACCACCTGACCGCAACAAATTACTTCAGATGTATCCTATCCAATCTCTAGTAAAGCCTGTACAAATAGATCGGGATTAACTCGACATCATAAATTGAACCATTAAAAAAAACAAAAACAATCCAAACCAGTGTTCTTGTGCCACCCTTACGAGAAAAAAGTGTAAAGAACTTAAGAATTATTGTAGATCACAAAATGTATAGGAACATTTGTACATATTTCACTGCTTTTATTCAATTTATACTCTGTAATTTAATAATTCATATTAACAAGAGAGACATTCACAAACCTAAGGCTGAGAAACGGGAAAATCATTAGAAAAAAAAAGAAAAAAAGAAGGGTGCCGGATTGCTATTCATCCTTTTATATGTCATTGAATGTTGGACAATTTCACTTAGGATGAGAAAAAAAACTGGAAGCTTTAGAAATGCAGAAGGATACTGAGAATTCTATAGACGGGGCGAGTAAGCAAAAAGGAAGTCTTAAAGAAAATGATAACAGGAAGAACAATTAAACACAAAATCAGAAATAGAGAGCTGAAATTCCTTGGACAAATAATGAGGAAAGAGGGCTTGGTAAACTTAAGCCTCACGAGACGAGGGAAAGAGAGATAGCAGCGAGTCACTTATGTGATGAGCTGGTGTGAATGGACGGTAGGACGGAGGGCGGAGGACTAAGCAAAGGGAGAAAAGCTACTAAGAGCCACACGAAATAGGAAGTTGTGGAGAGCCATGATCACCTATGTCCTGAAGCAATGCGGTGCCTAGAAGTAAAATAATATTAAATTTAAATTTAATATTTAAATTTGTACATAGTAATTTATTTTGTAGATATTTTAATCAAATAAATCCATTTTTATGGCGTATGTGTAAAATTAGTGAAACAGTGTAAATTGTCAAAGCAATCGATGTCTGAGCTTATATGTTAATGCGTTATAAATTGTGATTCTCGATTAATGTATGTATGTATGCATGTATGTATGTTTGTGTTCATGTATATGTGATTGTATGTTTGCAAGTGTATATATGATTGTATATTTGATTGTATATATATATATATATATATATATATATATATATATATATATATATATATATGCTTGTTGTTATAGCCCGGTTCCTTGTACCAACGGTGATAGTCCAAGGTAGAACCAATAAAGAAGAACTCGAAGGCGGATATGGAATAACACAGATATATTACAAACAGGAATATATACAGAGAAGTAGAAAGTGTTAGTACGAACAATCAGGTTTAGTAGTAATTGTCTGAACGCGACTCTGTTTCGGACTGCCTCTGACTCGACTGACTGACTCGCTCGCTCTGACTGACAGACTCCTGACGGACTTCTGACGGACCTCACTCCAGCCTTCAGACTGAACTCCCTGCTTCCTCTTGAGGCGCAGTATTTATTACGTATGGAATAGTCCATTATGTTATTATGGGTAAGGTCCCATAACATTTGTATATTTGTGTGTGTATATGTGATTGTATATTTCTATGTATATAAACCCTGTCTGAAGTTAAGAAAACCATATAAACTATATATATATATATATATATATATATATATATATATATATATATATATATAATTCAAATTTGCTTTGAAAAAAATTATCAAATTTTAAACAACCAATTTACATGTCAGAACAAAGCCTGAGTTAAAATTTTAGGTAGTATCAATAATTTATTGTGTTATTTGAGGTATTCTAAAAAAAAAAAAACTTCCGTCTGAAGGTATTAGGCAAAACCAAATAATCACATTTTACTTCAATAAAAAAGTAATAAAATCATCAAATATTGAACAACACAGAACAAGTAACAAACACATATAAGTCTTTGAATCCTTCACATTTTAATATAGTGACCCTTCCTGTCAATAACAGCCAGTAATCTATTATTCATTAAATTTGTTTTTATTTTAGCTGGTTCATGGTAGTTTTAATTGCTTCCCATAAGTCTGCTTTGCTGTTATATTGTTTGCCACCTTCATATAATTTCATGTTCACAATTGACCATAGATTTTCGATCGGATTCACATCAGGATTTGATGTTGGCCATTCCATTATCTTCTATCCTCTAAATCTTTTATGCTCAAAGAATTTATGGGTAAGCTTAGATACATGAGAAGGAGCATTGTTGTGTATAAATACACACTTCACTTTGAAACTGCAAGACTGCAAATCTTTTACCATTCAAAGAAAATATTTTTCATAAAATCACAATAGTTAACACTGCTCATTTTAACTACTTCATCGACTTTGCATGGTTTTGTCAACAATTTCAGCACATATCATAACACTGCCATCTCCTTGTTGCCTTTTTTCGGCCCATCCATCAGGTCCATCAAATGTACTGTCTGTGAAAATGACTTTAGAAAAGTCAATTTTCATGTATTTCTTGGCCCAATTTTGACGCTTTAAAATATTTACTTCAATGAGAGTTAGGAGATTTTTTTTACTTCCCAAAGTATTCTACACCTTTTGTCTTTCTTGACTCGCTCAATTCCAGCCTGTTCAAAGATCTGAGTGCTGGCCAAAAGTGGTTGTTTTGCAGTAACTCGTTTTAGTTTACGTTCATCTTGAGGAAGCAAGGTCTCAAAGCCTTTTCCTTTGCTTTGAGTTCGCCACTTATATTTTCAACAGTCTTCTTTATCATTCAGTGATCTCTGCAAAGTTTCTTTGATATCTCCAATGTGGACATTATCTCTCTCAATTTCTTATTTTCTGTTTTTTAGCAGCTGTTAGATCCTTCCCTTTATCCATGTTTCAAAATATATTATGGACAAAAAGAAAAAAAATAGTTTTCATTACATTTCAGAGGTTTTTAAGTTAATATTAGTTTAATTTGCATAATAACTTCAGTCCGTCCATTTTTGCAAATTTTCAATATCTAAAAAAATATGCATTAAGAATTTAATTAAAAATTTTACTAAGGGTAGAAATGGGTGAGTTTAAATTTGACTAAGATTGGTTCAGAACTTTTAGAGTTATTGAGGTTTATTTGATTTGCATAACTTCAGACAGGCCGTATGTGATTGTATGTGTGTGTGTGTACATGTGATTGTATATTTGTGTGTGTATATGTGATTGTATATTTGTATGCATAGGATAGACTCTCCCGAAGTTTTCGATGCATGAGTGTCTTTCAGTTCAGTTTTAATCCTGTACCTGTCTACGTCATCTTAACTCTCTCGCCAGTGGATTTGTTACTCAGGTGGAATAGCAAAGAAGGAACACAGAACTGAACTGCAGACTATCCCACAAATATATATATATATATATATATATATATATATATATATATATATATATATTTAAGACATGCGTGATTATTTTTTATTTTTCTGAGAGGATGAATTGATCATGAATTTCGTAGAAATGTTGGCTTTGTGTTTTCCTGAAAGCGAAAAATACAATTTATAATTGATTATAAACATAATGTAACCACCACAGCTTTTTAAAGCAGGTTCACTCTAAGTAAGACAGTGAAGTTGGTGGGCGGGAGGGTGGACAAAGGAAGAATAATCAGTTGGACCTCAGATAGTCGTATTTACATTTTTGAAGATAAAAGTTGGCTGAAAAGCATGGAGCCGGAAGAGAATTCCACAAGCTAGAAGTGCGAGAAAAGAAACTCTTAGCATAGAATTTTAGGTTACATTTAGCCATTTCAAACTGTAAAATGAGATCTTGTCGCCAGTCGATTTCTGCGCTTAAATTAATAAAATCTAAGTATCACAGCGAAGATCATATTTTCATGCTGCCATAAAAATATGTATAGAAAAGGCACAGGGAAGCCACTTTGCGGTGGTGAGGAAAATGACTGAAGCCGAGACGTCAAATCAGGACCAATAATATTGCTGATTCTTCTTTGGATCTTATCAAGTATCTCGAGATGTATAACAGAAGCTCCGGAACATATGTAACAGCAATATTTTAAGCAGGGACCAACTTTCTTAGCAGCAATAGATTTAGTATAGACTTTCCATTTCATGTTGTCGATAACGTTAACCCTAGAAGGCGCAACTAGTCACTTTCCTGGGTGTTAGCTTCAGCCACGGAAGGCAGAATGGAGTTTCTCCGATAATTAATAGAGAACAATTTAGTTTTAGAGGCGTTAATAGTGACAAGCTAATCCTTTGCTTCAGTTGACAACAGACTAAAGGTCGTTTTTGACATCAGCCGCCCATTTAACCTTATCGAGCTAATCAGATGTACGATGTCGAGAGAGGAGTAAATAGTTGTGTCATCAACAACTTGAGAGCTGATGCCATCTTGGAAATCGTTAATGAAAATTAAAAACAAAATTGGACCAGCTGTGTTAGTACAAACGGATTTAGAAGAATGGCTGGTCAGGATAACTTTCATTTCACGATTTGATAAGAAAGACGGTAATAGTTAAATAATTTGGCCGGAGACACCATAACTTTTCAACTTGTGAAGAATAGCTTTCAAGATGTCCAAAGCTACAGTCCGATCTTCACCATTCTTATCTCGAGCTTGATAGACTCTGCAATTGTACTCTGTCAGTTCATCAGCAATTGACCTAGATCAGTAATTCACAACCTTTTTAAGCAATGGCAAATGAAAATATTACGGTACAATTAGCAAATTTTTTAAAGCGTATACATTTAAATGCTATGAAATAAAATCATAGATGTTAAAATATACAGACAATGTACTTTATTTCAAAGTTTCTATTCACCTATTAGTTGGTACTTCGACAATATGCATAACTTTGTAAGAATTTTGAATTAAACAAAGAATTCTGAATACAATTATATGAAAAAAGTTAATATTCATTTATTCAAATAAATAAAAATTTTAAAAAGTTAAATTAAAAAAATAAAATATTTTTTAAACAAATGAATATTAAAACAAACTATTTAAAATAACATAATCGAAGAATAGTGAAAAGAATTATTTGAAAAAAAAAAGTTTAAAACTTATTGATTTATTCAAATACTAATGCTGTACCATGTCTACTTTCACACACAAATGGATATCTATGCCATGACCATTTTTCACGGCTCACTGAATAGGATCGCGCGGTACACTAGCGTGCCACGGCACAGGGTTTGACAATCCTTGACGTAGAGAAACGAAAGTGACAAACTAATATCTTTTGCTGATAAACACACACATTCTGACTCTTATTCATATATATGAATATCAATAAATTTTCAATATTTTTATTTTAAATCCATAGACTCCCATACAATTAATCCTGTATAATATTGATTTTAAGGAAATATTTTAAAATTATAATTATTATACTCTAACAATGTAACCAATAAGGACTTTCACTCAGAGAAAGTCTTGAAATATATCAACAATTCTTTCCTTTAAATCAACTCTACGTACATCAAGTGTACATTGGTTTAGAGCTATGATTCTCATCCAGCTTGGCGCGGAACACTAGTGAAAGTAAGATTGAATTCAAAATCACTTGATAAATATTCCTTCTAATATTGGACTTCAGTTATGTGAAGAAGAAAAATTCGTCGCCATTTCTAGTGATCAAATGTTCAAGATAAAATATTCGATGGTACCCATTGATACATTTTAGATTTCAAAAAAAAAAAAAAGAAAAGAAGGAAAATCCTACAATATATAAAAAGGCTTTTATCAATTTTGTTGCAATTTTCTGCCTTTTATTTGTGCGAATTCGACTTCTCAACTAAATAAGAAGTGAAAAAAAGTCCGCTCAACTGAACAAATGAGGGACTGTTTATCGCACATTCGACCAAATATTGAAGAAATTGTGAAAAACACGAAGCACAAGTTTCTTACTAAATAAGCCTCACAAATTGTTGAATAGAAACATTGAAATAAGTTTATATTTATGCATGCATTTAAAAAAATCTACGATTTTCTTTCATAACATTTAAATGTATACCGTTTAAAAATTTTGCTAAATATGCCTTGATATTTTCCTTGTCGTTGCGAAACACGAGTTTAGAGAAAATAATTGAAGAGTTTTTGTATAAAAAATGTTCCAGTTAAAGCCATTTTCTTCACTAATTTTTATTAAACTTGTTTCTGTATTGAAAATGTTCATTGTCATATCGTATCGGTCGTAAGTTTCCTGAGACCCGCCTCTTGATTGAGAATTTTTTTTTATAAAGAACATGTTAATATTTTTCCTAGAAACCGGAAACGAATACAATAAGGTACTTTGAAGTCCGATGTTATCAGATACTTTTCAAAAGGGAATTTTCTATTCGCTGACCTTTAATGACAAACACATCTATGATAGAAGTATAATGTGTCTGTCATTGACGAGAAGCTTCACCTTGCATCGATAAAGAAAAATCACTTGTAATGTTAAATACTCTTAAGGCTAGACAACTTTCTTTACTGTTCGTTCTAAAACCTCTTATATATGTATTGTTTGTAATGCACATGAAAACTATTTCTCGGGGTAAAAACCAAACGCAATTTCAAAGATACTGAATTATTTGCAATGACGAAAATTTCAGAGTGTATTCATTATCATATTTCATTCGTTCGACGGCTTTTAGATCTCTGTTTGTTGACCACAGAAATGAAATTCATTAGACAAATGATTTTCATGAAAGCATAGTCATAATGGCTGTATAGATATATTCGTTCAGCATGATTTAATATCTAATAGACGAATAACTTATTACTTATATGGTGTTATATTTAACAGGTAAATATCTCTAGCTGACATGGAGATATATCTGACGGGCAAATATCTTGTTGACATGGTGATGGATCTGACGGGTAAATATCTTATTGACATTTTGTTAGATCTGACGGGTGAATACCTCTTGTAGGTATGTGGATATATGTGACGGGTGAGTATCTCCTGCAGACATGTAGATGTATCTGACGGGTAAATATTTTGTTGATATGGTGATTTATTTGACGTGTGAATATCTCTTGTCGACATGGGGATATATGTGACAGCTGAATATCTATTACTTACATGGTGATGTATATGACGGGTAATTATCTCTTGTCGATATGGGGATATATCTGACGTAGGAATATCTCTTGTTAACATGGAGATATATCTGACGGGTGATTATCTCTTGTTGATATGTGGATATATGTCTCTTTGTTTTCATGATAATATATCTGACGGGTAATTATCTCCTGTTGATATGGTGATGTATATGACGTGTAAATAACTCTTTTTTTGCATCCTAATATTTCTGACTAGTGAATATATCTTGCTCAGATGTAAATATATTTTATAATCCGGAGAATATTGATAATTCCATCGGTTTCAATAGGCTAATATAGCTATGAACGTTCACGAGTGTAGGTATTTTTTTTCTTTTCAAGCTTTTCTTTTAAATCCACCTATTCACATGATCATCTATAATACTAGTTTCAAAGAAATAATTTTGAAATAAATCTTAGCAAAATGTTCAAAAATTCAACTGGCAAAAATGAACATTTCTCTATTATTGTAGGATATTGCATCATCCACTTTTAGTTGATGGAAGCAAACTGCATTTTTTAGCAATATTGCATCATCCTCAAGTTTGAAACGCCGTAACACAAGTTTGTGGCTATTTTGAAAGCTGTGAAGTTGTTCTAAAATGTTAGTAAGTTTTTATACGTAAAAATGTAGAAAGAAAACCTGTCATTTTTTTCACCTTCAAAAAGCCCAAATATTAATATTACTATTGTGGATTCCGGGTTGAAATCCGGTACCAATAAAGAACAAACGCCAGGAATGAATATATGAAAATAATGTATTAACGTAATAATACAAACTGGTAAAGCAGGTTAGTAGTTCCAGGAATACGGGTTAGTAGCAAATATATATATACAGTCTTTGGTATTGAAGTATCGCTGTATGACTTCTTACTGAGTCTACGTGCTCGCTCAATGTGACTCCTACAACGCTGTTACCTCACCCTCACTCTACCGGTTACCTACAACCTTTTACTCTGTCACTCTGGACTCGACTCGACTCCTCGGTCTTGCTCTCTCGGGTCTTCACGTAGCCGTAGTATATGTATATACTGGGTGAGTCCATTTGTGTCAAAAAGGGTGGACCCCTCAACAATTACACAGAGGGGTTTATTCAGAACATGAAATCTCAGTCCAAGTGGGTTGCAGCAAGACTACAGTTCACAATGCTATCGCCAAATATGAAGCTGATGGCTCTTATTCTGAGCGAAAGAAAAGCTATACATGTCATAGTATCATCAAATCCATCGTTACATGATTTGTGAGTAGACTATGCAGAAGAGTTGCTCTGCTTAATGTTACAGTTTTTTGGGTATATACTACGTATAACTAGTGAGCGAGTCAGAATGACTTATTTCCCTTTATAGTCGACCAATAGAAGGTTGACCAATCAGAAGCCGCCCAACACTGTATTCGTCGTGTATAAAGGCGGCCATCTTGTTTTCTCTACCGGAAGGACCAAAGGCGACCAGGAGAAGGATGAACTACACTCTGCTGTGATATCCACTGCGAACCTAAACTACGCTTTCCTACTGTCTCCGAAATATTCACTGCCAACCTCTAGATTCTATACTCGAGGACGACCGTCATGAAAATGTCTAACAGAGTAGCCTATGCAGAAGAGTTGCTCTGCTTAACTCAAAGCTTCAGATGCAAATCGTAAGAATGTTTCTCGCAGATTAATCAATGAATTTCAACAAATAGTCTGCAATTATGCCCGAAAAACAAGATTCACTGATGAAGTCACACTGCAGTAATTTTTGTGTATCAGTATTATATCAGAAAATCTCTACCAAAGAGACAGAATTCAAAATATACGATAAAAAAACTATGAAACATCTTCCCAGCCAAGTGAGTTTGAAACTGCTGGTTTCTATTTCCTGAAACCTAGAACAACAACAGATAGTTCCAAGTGTCTGGAACTGTTTCAGGATAAACCAGAGATTCTCATGCACATGCACGGTTGCAGTGCATTTATGCATAATGCTGCATAATATCACGTAGCAAAGCATATCTTAAAAAGGCCTGACCTCAATCCTACAGAAAATTTGTGGGAACACATGAAGAATAAGATTTAAAACAATCAGCCAGCCAATGTCAGTGCTCGTGTGGACGATATCAAGGGATTTCAGCAGAATATTGTCCGTTTCATACCGTGCCACGTGGCTAATGAAGAGGTTATCAAGCTGTAATATAAATATTAGTTTATATTGAAATTAATAGAAAATAAACTGTTTTTAATAAAGTTGATGATTAAAGCCTTTTACTTATGATATTAAGATTTTTGCTCTTTTTTTTTTAAAAAGTTGGTTGTGCTTTTGTTCAAAGCTGCAAAATAAGGTCCTAAAATATAACCAGGATTCACTTCTACTAATAGAAAGTAAAGCAGAAAGCCGTGAAAAAAATGATCAAAACTTTTATCTAGATTAGCTATACATACATCATGAGTACTTTGGTCTGTGCTGCGTGATCATCTTAAGTGTGCATTTTGGATTTCAATACAAAAGGAATATCCCACATTAGCTAAAAAGGCTTTATCAGTTTTATTTTCTACTTCTTATTTATGCGAATTAGGTTTCTCAACCATAAATAACATTAAAAATAAGAAACGAGATAGACTACGCTCAAATGAAGAAGAAATGAGGGTCTGCTTATAACACATTTGACCAAACATTGAAGAAATCGGGAAAAAACATTTGGTACAGGTTTCATGCTAAATAAACTGGAGAAATAGTTGAATAAAAACATTGAAATGAAGTGTACGGTCATATCTGTGTGTGTATTTTTAAAAATCTATGGTTTAATTTCATAACATTTAAATATATACCTTTTAAAAATTTTGCTAAATATTCCGTGATATTTTCATTTTCTCTTAGTTGTGTTGTTGCTTAAAACGGTTGAGAAACAAAGAAAATAATTGAAGAGCTTTTTTATTGTCTAAAAGTTGTTTGTTTACATCCAAGTATTTTATGCAGATAAAGCTATTTTTTCACTAATTTTTATTTAACTTGTATCAAGAAAAGTTCAGTGTGATATCGTATCGATCGTAAGTGTCATATCGTTCAGTGTGATATCGTATCGATCGTAAGTGTCATATCGTTCAGTGTGATATCGTATCGATCCTAAGTGTCATATCGTTCAGTGTCATGTCGTATCGATCCTAAGTGTCATATTGTTCAGTGTCATATCGTATCGTAAGTTTCATGTGACCTGCCTTTTGATTGAGTGATTTTTTTTTAAGAATATGGCTAATATTGTTTGAGAAGCCAGAAACGAATACAATAAGGTACTTTGAAGTCCGATGTTATCAGGTACTTTTCAAAAGGGAATTTCCTATTCGCTGACCTTTAATGACAAATTGCCTATGAATTAATGCACCTGTCATTGAGGAAAAGCTTCACCTTTCTTTGGCAAAAGTAATAAAGACATAATGTTAAATACATTTCACGCCTGACTGATTCTTATGCAGTTGTTATCGTAAATCTTAAATAGTTATTGTTTATAATATTCTTCAAATGAAAGACAGTTTGACGATAAAAAATAGTAATTTCACGGAATCAATTGAATTAATTCAATTCGGGAAATTTAATTGTCATTTACTGACCTATTTCAGTGACTAGACAACTTTTAAAAATCTCTTTAGCTGCAGAAATGAACTCATTTTCAAATAACCTTCGTATGACGACATGCAATTATATTGGCAGTATAAAATCTAACTCTCAATTAAGTTAACATTGATTTAAGTTCAGATTAATAAAATTGTTTACCTTTGTTCATTGTTTATATAGTATGACTACACGTGAACATATTTATTGGATATTTATCTTGTAATTAAATCTTAAACAAAGAAAACTTAATGAACTGGTTTTGTAACACAAAATTATCAATGCCTTTTCTTAAGTAAAAATTGCATAGATGTGGTCGGGGCAAAGTTCAGAGAAGACGATATTCCAACCCCCAGATGATACAACCCATAAAAAAAAAGATAAGTTTAACCGTTTGAGCCCGGACCACTGCTTTATCGGGGGTAGAGAAAAATGACGTAATGTCCAACCACCGGTTGAAAAATGATAGAGAACGGTGGGTAAACTATTTTTTTTATATCTACTGTGAAACATTACATTACATTATTTGCCAATTTTGACTCAGGAACCCATGCAGAAGGGCTAAAATCTTTCAGGGAACGCAGTGCTCAAATGGTTAATGAAAAGTATTAAGTAATTAAATAAGTATTCTCTTTTTCGCAGTATTCTAATCTTATTTATCTGCAAATAGTTTGCATTCCTTCCATTGAGCTGTTGTAGAATTTTGTACTTTTTCAGCTTTAAACTGAGAATAAGCAACTTTAAAATGAACATTTTTGGAACAACTTAAATAGACTGATCCACTCGAAAAACATGGCAAAATATTTTCCGGGGAATAATGTTTGTAGATTAGTTTTTTTTTCAAACTCCCGTGGGCCGAGACACATGTCAGAATCGAAAAAGTTTGATTTTTTTTAAATCGATCTTGAAATATCGATACAGTGTTAAATTGATCCCTGTAGTTTATAGATTTATCTGCACTAAGATTTTATTTTAAAATGCCTTGAAAAAATGTTCATCTGCACACAAAACAGACCTTTTTATTTTACAATAATATTGCTTATAAATAAAGAAAAAACGGATATATAGATTTTTATGGATTTTATTTTAAGAAAATAATTTAAATAAGCAATTGTTTGGTGAAAAAGATATTTTTTTTATTTTTTTTGGCAAATAGCTTTTTCGCCATTAAAGAACACACACAGACACACACACGAATATATATATATTTAAAGTTGTCACATTTTCAATTAAAGAATAAAAGTTTACTAAATTAACAAAAATAAAAAAAACAATAAGCATTATGAAACAGATTTTTCAAGTCAGCGTATTTTTAAATAAAACCTCTGTAAAAGTCAGTGACTGATCTGATACTGAATCGATATTATGAAAAGAGCTCCTTCTAAATCGATAGGAATCAATATTTTGGAGGATTCTGTTACGTTTTGCAGTCTGGATAAATCCCAAAGACTGATAATCTGCAAACATTATTCCCCAGAAAAAATCGCTGTTTTTTACGAGTGGACAAAGGTATTTAAATAGTGCCAAAAATGTGAACACCGAACAGAAAGCAAAAACATTTTACAGAAATACTAAGAATGCCATGATTGAACATATGAGTAACGAGGAAGTCCTAGGGAAAATAGAAGCCAAAAGGGCATTTATATTTCAAATCAGAAAAAAGAAAGTTGGAATTCTTAGAGCAAATAATGAAGAAAGAGGGCTCAGAGAATTTGACACTCACAGGACATTGAAGTGAAAAAGGGACAGAGGAAAGAAGCAAATAACATACCTAATCAGTTTGTGTAAATGGTTGGCAGAACAGGGATTAAGAAAAGCTAGCATAAAGCTAATTATTACTAAGAGCTACAGAAGAAAAGAAGTTGTGGTGAGCCGTGATCGCCCCACATCCTGAAGAGGCAAGGTACAAAGAAGAAGAAGAAGAATGTGCCATACAACTAGCTACCGGCAAACACTTCGAGCTGCCGCTGCCTGCGTGTCGTCGAGCTTCTCATTGGCCAAGCGTAACACATGGGCACACGTTAGGCAGCACAAATCGACATTCCAAATACAAACATGAAGAAAACGTCTGAGTAAGTCATCAGAAGCAAACCAAGCATCCCAAACCGGAGTACCATCATCATTTCCCGTAGAGGACCACCGCCTGCCGGCAGCGCGCGTCGAACAGCCGCGAGTATCCAGTGGTGGCTACGACAATGCTTCCGTCACCCACTTAGGCGAGACAACCAGCAATAGCAGGCAATAGGGCCAATGGGTGTTTGGTTCTGACGAACCGACTACCACGCCCAAGCGGCCGGGGTCTGTGAAGCCAGCCTCGGCGTTGACAAGACAGGAACAGACAAATTTTCTTACTTTTGAAAAGGTAAAGTAGAGCAAAAAAAAAAAAAACAAAACAAAAAAAAACCGACTTGATGCAGGTAAGAAAACTTCTTTAATGATTGTTCATCAAGACAATCCATCAATGAATTGCCCATCCACAATATTTCATAATTTGAATTTTAATATTAACAGGATCAATCCTTCCAGAAGATCGATGTATTTGGAACTTTCCACTGGCGGTCACGATACCAGAAGCGGATACAGATGTTTGCTTGCATAATCGCTTGTTTTCTGCCAGTCGCCTTGGCAGTCAGTCTTTATTCATGGAACAGTATCACAGGCAATCAAACAGTAGTGATCGGTGCAACACTGTTCGGACTGTCAACAGGTAAAACAATAATTACAATTATTTTTGAAAGTAAAAATGATTTTCATATACCTATCATTAGAATTACAGAATATCGTATGAGAAAATGAAAAAATAAAAACAAAAAAACATACACGCAAACCCCCGCTCCTTAAAGAGGTCATCTACCTAAAATCAATGTTGCCAAGTTTTATCGAATGCGAAGATAAATTTGACCATAAAAACACGAATTCACAGGTAAATCATTACTTAATTAAATGGCCCAGGTTATATTACAGAAATTATAGTTTATAATTTATTATTTATATTATAGATTTTTATATTTATAATGCTGGATCCATTACATTCACTTACGTGCTAATACGCTTGGGAAAGGTATGAATCCTATTCTTCTTCCCCCCCCATTTATGGGTAAATAGCAGGACAGACCGGGTTCTATAGCCTTGGATGGCAACTGGTCTACCGCTGAAAGAAATGGCAACCTACTGCGGGAAAACATCTGCCTTGTCAGTCATGTATCGAAAGATACATGATTGCTTAAGCGTGTATCACGCATGGCACATAACTGAATACTATTATAAATAATATTATTATTTATATTATAATATTATAATTTATCATTTCTCTATATATAATTATATATATATATATATATATATATATATATATATATATATATCCTGCTATTTACCCATAGGTGGGGGAGAGAAGAGGATTCATACCTTTCCCTAGGACGTATATGAATATAATGGATTTGACTGGAATTCGAACTCGGCTCTCCGATTCCTCAACCTGTGATGCTATCCATCACTCCACCGTGCCCCCGCCTTGATAAATAACAAACTATTCCATTTTGATTGCGTGAAGAGGCGGAACGTAAGATATATATAAAAAATCCTGTTTGGTTTTGCTGAGAAAATAAATGAACACACATATTAATTAGAAGAAAGAATAACATAAAGAAAGAAAGAAAGAAAGAAAAGATGACGCAGATGATAACGTTTTCAAGTATTTCACGTTTGCGTCATTGAAACGGGATGCTTTATCAATTTTTCAATCATAATCTATTACTTTCTTAAATAATGATATTCCTTCATATTTACGACTCTTATTGCAGTCATATGTTAAAGTTGTTAAGTCCAAATACTTAACTGTACAACAGGGGACTTTCCATTGCTATTTTAGATTCATAGAATTCACAATTAGCTCATTAAATTAAGAATTAGGAAGATTCAAATAGAAAAAACGTGAAATTTTCTCAGATGCTGCGAGGAAAAGATATTTTCTAAAGCATTCTTATTAATAATCACTAACCTTAAAAATTATCTCTTATTTTTCAGTTAATTGTCCGGTCATTCAAAGATATATTTTGGCACCAAAAGGACGAATAGGACACAAGCCTAAAAAGATGACACTTTTTTATACTCTTTACAAAATATGCGCAATGCTGTTATTCTTGGGCATTCACTTTTTCAGTCGAGTCCCAGAACGACCAGACGTTACCCATACATTGACAGAATTCACAGAAGGCTTTTCAAACATTATTCGCCCTGAAATCTTTCTTCCATTGTCTTTAAATTACCTTTCTGCCATGATTGCACACGGCTTAGCATTCATTGCCCTTTCGTGGTGTCTTCCAATCTATGGAATCCTGTTACCTTCAGTATTATCTGTTACTGCAGCTATTAGTGTTTGTTGTGGATTTCTGGAACCAGATTTGTTTAACGGCCAGAGAGTTGGGGAGTTAAATTATTTGGTCATTACAAGTTTTATTACTTTATTTATATGGTGTTCCCCTTATATATTAACGAGTTCGTTATGGACTAAAAAACCGGAGTATCTCTTGATGCCATTTGAAGCTTTGTTTATGTCTTACGGCTGGAATGCTTTATTTTTCGATCAGTACCTCTTACTCAGTTGCAGGAGTGAAAGCTCAGGTCATGATTCAGAAATGGGCTCTGAGCAAATAGTCAAATCGTCAACTGACACGAAAAGCCGTATTTTCGTATGTACCACGATGTATCAGGAAGCTGATTATGAAATGGAACGTCTTTTGATGAGCCTACAGGGCTTGTCATCTTCTACGAAATTTAATAACGTCTTCCTTGAAGCTCATATATTTATGGACAATGGCTGCACTGGGGGAACACTCAGTGCATTTGCTCAGCAGTTAGTCGAACTTGTTCAGGTTAAACTCGGACTCACCATTCAAAATGGCGTGTGCCTTGAAATGCCGTATGGCATCGAAATTCTATGGACTTTGAATGATGGGATGCCACTCACTGTTCATTTCAAAGACTCTCAAAAAGTAAAAGCGAAGAAGCGCTGGAGTCAGGCGATGTATGTTCATTATATTTTAAACTTCAAACTTCAAACTCCTTCCTTAAGGAGGGGCGATTCTTCCAGTACATCATCTATGTACAGCGAACAAAAAGTTAGCCATGATATGAACACAAATTTGTCTTATGAAGAAATAAATAGATCTTTAGTTTTAGATCGATATACAGAAATTAGAAAATACGCCAGAGAAAGAGAAAACCAGTTTGAAAAATGTACAGATATGTTTGTTGTTAGTGAGCGCAATTTTGACCATAATATTAGTCGAATTGGTTATCCCACACTTATGAGCTGTGATCAACTTTCATTTGATCGTCAAGAAAAGGAGATACAAGATCACAGTTCGTTACAACAAATACAAGCCAGGTCGTTTGTTGAGAGTATCCTAACAGATTCTACAGTAACCCAGACATCAGATTCATTGCAGATATCATCAGTAAGCAGTCTGACAGGGTCCGCAGATGAGGAAAACGATGACGCTGATTTGACAGACGATGAAGTAGATTTGCAGATGCGTGGTAAGCTGTCGTTCGAAAACGGCGCTTTCATTAACGAAGAGCTAAAATCACTAAATCAGCAAGAATGTCCTGGTAATATAAAATACATTACAGGCAGTTTGAAAAATGATATCCCGGAAATGGTTATATCTGAAAACAATGCAGACAATTCAAAAACTGATGGGAATATCCAATATTCTTTAAAGATAACTAATAATAATAATTCTGCGATATTTTCACAAGGAATGGATTCTAAAGTAAAGATACAGGAAAATGAAGATGGAAGCAAATTCAACATTAGAGAAGAATCCTCCATGCTAAATTCAAAATCTTTGTTTGAACTCCGTGTAGATAATCTTTACGTATCTGCTTCAAGTGAAGAAAACAATTTGACTGAAACTTTTCAAAGGTAAAAAACTTAATTTTACAACAGTCATTCTTGTTTTTCTATGTGTGTTCAATTTATAATACGCAATGTTTAGATGATATAGAAAGTAATGCTTATATAACCACACCTTATTCTTAAGCAACGTACCAAGCTATACGCAGCTTGTAAAACTGTATTTTCAAAGCAGACGAAACCTTTTAGCAAGCATATTTGTTGTTTAAAACTGAATCCATAGCGACTGTTACAAATTTGTTACGCTCTTCTAACGATCAAAATTTTCTGTTCTATCGTTGCATTATTTATTGAACTGTCAACTTATTCTTTTTCCATCAAGGATAAAATTGATTTTAAAGTACTCTAAGTCTAAAAAAATACCACAAAATTTAACAAACTTCTCGAACTATAATTATCATTATTCTGCTTTATCTTATTTTAAAAATATAATAAGATTTCCAAATTTCGATTTTACAAGAATCTTGAACCAGATGATGTTTGGCCATGGTCAAGATTTGTGCATATTTTGAATCAAATTTCCTAAACAGCGAAACGCATCACAAGTAAACATTTTCCCTCTTTGTTCTGTTATATAAAATTTATATCTAATGTTCTCCCATTATAAGTATAAGTATAATAGATATCGATTGACCTTTGACTTGAAGAGGTCAAGACTGACTTGCTCAGGGAGAACCTACATAGGAATCTGTTCCACAAAGTGATATTTTGGGCAAAATATCTAAGTAAAACTTTCTTCTTCTTTAGATCACAGGGGGAATGAAAGTGATTCGATTCCGTGGGAGTGATATGGCGTGTCCTAGATGGGAATATCTGGAAATAAAGAGTAGAACTTATCTGAACATTATCCACGGAAACAGTAATAGGCTTGTAACCTTGCGTCTCTAGGAAAGATACTGCAGATTAGAGAATAAGCCTTTTCCCACCAAACGTCCATGTAAACGAATTTAATCTTTATCAAATCTTGAAAATTGGGATTGAGCAGTCTAATCTCAGATATGGCAGCAATAATCCATATTTTGTCTAATCTAACTCTTGTCGAAGAATATATTTATAAAGAAAATTAAAGATGCTGATTCATTTTAAGCAAATTATTTGAAGTAGAACATTTTGGTAAACAGAAAAGCTATTTTGACCTGTAGGTTAATTAATGACTGAATGATATACACTAATAAAAACATGATTAGTATTCACGTGTCAAAATTATCCATGTATTTATATTTAAACAGTGTTGAGGATGTGGGAAATGATAAGATCAATGAAGACCAGATTTACATTTTGGCAACGGACGCTGACATGGAATTCAAAGACGATGCTGTACTGGACTTGCTGCAATTGTGTAACAATGATAAACGGGTCGGAGCCGCTTGTGGTCGCACCTATCCGCAAGGAAAGAAAAATGAACCTATTGTCTGGCACCAGATATTTGAATATGCCAAAGGTAGGCTATTTTCTTATTTACAGTCAATATCAAATGGCCGTGTGTTTAGAACGCTCGCTTTCTTCATGAGAACCGGGTTTGAATCTCACCTGTTATCGGTCAGGAAGGGGCGATCCTAGCGTGCATCCCCTTTAGAAAGTGCCCGAAAACCATACCACGGGTTAATCCAAGCCTTGTGAGTGAAATTGGGTAGACAGAACTCATTAAGAGCTGTCAATGGTTGTGCTAGCGTTCTGGCATTGTTCAGGTTGTTGATCACGATAGATAACGCGCTCTCTTGCAGAAACTGTAACTAAGGTCCTCTCAGCATAGTTGCAATCGGCGTTTTCTATCCGCCCTAGCAACTGTGCATCCCAAGCCATTATATATATATATATATATATATATATATATATATATATATATATATATATTGTACATAAAGTTATCCGAACCTGAATATTTTCTGATTAATCATTCCAATAATTTTGGTTTTATTTATTGATTTGTTTTACGGCTTACCAACTTATTGTAGGTTATTTAAAGCCAGAACATGTTTTTTTAAATTGTAATTTTTTGGCGAGATTTAGCTGGTGAGAGAAGGTGTGGATTCATGCCTTTTCCAAGGGTATTTGCGCCTAAGTGAATAACTAACCCAGGTGAAATTGTTACTCGTCTCTCTGATTAACAATTCTGAGCCGTTATCCATTACACCATCTGCATATCCAAGTTTACAGCACCTGATATTACCAAGCGGTTACCTATCTAGGTACTGACCAGTCTCCACATTGCTTATCTTCGGTGATTATACAAGAACCCGTTTTTCAGCATCCTATGGCCTTAAGCCTATGATTTCTGTATTTCATTTTGGATTATTTTTTAATTGGTATCACCGCATGCAAGGCAGTAAAGCCACTAAGACACAAAGGGTTACAGGGTGTGGAAGAATTAGAAACAGAATCATTAATAATGAACGGGAAGAGAAAAGAGTAATCAGGAGAACAGTAGATAGCGATTGAGATTGGATTTACATTTTTGTAGATTAAAGGTTGCTAGAAAGCATGGATTCGGAAGGGTGATCCACATGCGAGAAGTGCGAGAAAAGAAAATGTTAGCATAGAAATTACGGTTACATCTAGCCAGCTCAACTGTAAATTTATGAGATCTCGACGCCAGTCAAGTACTGCGTTTAAATTCAAAAAGTCTTGATAGCATAGCAAAGAGCTCATATGAACAATTACCACGAAAATATTTATAGAAATCAGAGAGAGAGGCAACCTTGCGGCACTGGGAAAGTGACTGAAGCCGAGCTGCAAAACCAAGACCAATAATATTGCTGATTCTTTGGATTTTATCAAGGAGCTCAAGGCAAATAGCATAGAAACCGGGTCATATGTGGCAGCAATATTCTAAGCATGAACGAATATAGCATGGGCTTAGAGATATGTAATGTGTAATTTTCAGCATGCTTTAATTATTTCGAATTTTCGTTTTTGAACAAATTAATCACACCAAATTTCTTTACCAAATACAGTATCAGCTTTACTCACATTTTTTTTTAATAAATTTGTCACTTTCGTAAAACTCAGGACGAAATTTTAGCATTTTTAGATGTGGTAAATTTGTTCGATAACGTTCAATTCGCGTCTAATTTTAGATAACAACTATCGTCATTCTTCTCTTCACCCATGAATATTAACCCCACACATATTAAAAAAATTATTTGCGGCCACAAAACAAATCCCTTTCCATGATCACTTTGTTAATATTTATATCCAGACTGACTGTGACCCTATAGGCAACCCTCTCGGTGATTTATTTTATATGACCAACAAAATATTCAATAAAATAAATAAACCCACATTTGTACCAAATATATTGATGGCACCTTCATCCAAGTCCGTTAATAACATTATAGAATTTTAAAAAATCTTTGAAAATAACTTCCGTTTTATAGTTCACTTATGAACAAAATATCGATGAAAATCCACTTATAGATATGCTCATTGCTTTGCAACAGCGATAATTTCACATCTCCGTACAAAAAGTAATTCTAATTCTTGTCTTCTAATGTGATACTATTTATCGTTGCGGCAGTAAAACGGAAGAAAGTATTATGTACTGAGAGACATTGAAATTAGAAGGGTTAATACGAAAAACCCGTTGAAAGAATTCATACATAAAGGACTTGAATTCTATGTCGAGCAGTTTGAACAATGGAAAAGTGACCCGGACTTAGGGGGCAATGTTGATAGACACGCAGCTGCAAATGCAAGTTTTAAAGCGAAAATTCCCCAGGTCGAAAGTTGAATTGAAATACTAAGAGGGGGTGGATAAGCCACCCACGTTCACTGAGGAGACTTAGTAAGAGGTCGATGAGAGAGGATAATAAAAGAGAGGGTGGAGAGAGGAAATTCCCCAAAGTTATGACGTAAGCCAGAGGGGATTTACCGAAATGTTCCTACCTCACCATACCCCATGCCAATTTGGGCAAATGTCCATAAATACAATGCGCGAAACGAATTGGGCAGACGAGATGTAGAAGAGAGAAGAAACGGAGACGAGACTAGACGACAGGAGAGAGGCCCATGTGATTATCTGCCTATGAAACCTCCGATTTCAGCCAAACTTTACCACCAACAGCAAACTAGATTTTGCCAGGTCAATAATAATATCAGTTCCGATTTAGACGCTGTTTAGGCTGATAATTAATTGAATGCGAACTGATGTAAACCAATTATTGCACGGAGAACTGGTATAAAAACAGTATTTATTTTTGTTCAATTTATTCGAGTGTTATTTTTTCTCTGTACGTCTTCGCTCTGCTTGGACCGGCACAACATGTAGATACTGGCGACGATTCAATCCTGGCCTCCTTATGATCAAACTTAAATCACAACGTGGGATAAGGCAGGTCTGAGATCGAAGCGATCTTCATCCATCACCCGTGCTCTTGGAAATATTGGACGATCGGGGAGGGTGTTGTACGGCTACACTTACAACAGGGAATGCACTGAAAAATATAAATCTGCTGTCATTAAAAACCGAATCCAAACAACCAAACTCGTTTCCGAATCCAAAATAATTTTCTTTAAAGAATTAGATAACATAAAACAAGCTTTTATCAATAATGGCTAATTATTTAGGTGACAAGTAAATCAAATTCCATTTAACAACAATTTTAACAATAAAAACAGTCATAAACTTAATATGGGCAATAAAGCTATTAAAATATATTTCCAAAATCAAATGCACCACAATTTAAAAAGACGAAACAGCAATAAAAAAAAATCATATATAGATATAAAAAACGATTCGATAAAAGTAAATACATTATTACGACAAAAAAATTAAAAACTAAGAACTTAGTTATTAAAAATAATATATTCCAAATTTTCAACCACCTATATAAGACCTACATTGTGTATGAATATACTTTCCCAAAACACAAAACGTCTTATATAAGATATGCCACAACCATACACTCACGGAGACTCATCTGATCGGACCAGAGTGCCATCAGGCGACACATTATCAATAAAAGCATGAGGATCATAGTAACTTGTATAGTTTTTCCTTTTCTTTCACTTTCAGTAGAACCTTGTGTCTTAGTGGCGTTATCGTCTTGCTTGGGGTGAATTGATTAAAACACATCAGAAGGTAAGGGAACTTTAAATAAAGCGGAAATTGTATTCGTAAAAATTTTAAAGATGCTGGAAAAGATGTACACGTCTCATGTATTTGTCGGACATTGAACCAATAAGAATTTCAGGGACAGGTTACAGGGAAAAAAAAACGACTGAAGAAAACATAAGCGGTTTGGCTTAATATTCGTCAAAGTATTTGCATCAGTCTATTGATTATGGCAAACAAGTCTAGAAGTTTGGGTTTGAATTGGGTTGTCTACAGGCATATTAACTCCTTATGGATTTCTGTCTATATTTCTGAGATGAGTTATTGTAATTATTTACACTATTTACATCGTTCGGTCTGTTGTCATCTTTGTCCTCAAAGACACATGGCCCAGTGGATAAAAGCGTTGGTTGAAGTAATCCAGTGAGTTCAATACCTGGCCACAACAGAGGTGAACAAAACTAGAACTATCTACTCCGGTGGAAAAATAAATAAATGGTTCGATTCGAAATTCCAAACACGTACAACGTGAGTATGACAACAAAAATAAGTAAACAATGTAAATCTTTATGGGTCATTTAATATCGGAATTTTATTTTCTTGTTAGCATTGTAATTTTTCACAAAAATGTATTGATGGTAATTTTTATATTTTGACGTTTTGACCACAGTTTGTGGTGGAGGGTCATTCTTGGCCCATAGCTGGGACCTTAAGATGTACTACCACCTCGTGTCAAGCTGCATTGGGAACAACAGCAATTAAGAGGTGGTTCCAAGCGCTTCAAAAACTTCCGATCAGGGGGGTTACTTCCGGATGTAGTTTATCATCATACCCAGGACATTATACAAAAAAGACCCCAATGAAATAAAAAATATGGAGAAGGCAACAAGAAACAACGCCAGTAGCTTTCTAAAGAAGAAGAATAGTACAGTTTACATGTATTTAAACTTTAAAGGAAACGGTAGAAAGACATGACTGCTTTTACATCATGAAGAGACATGGCAATTACAGGAGATTGCATGAAAATAATTATTTTCTAATTAATACAATGATGATAAGCTGTGGAAGAGAAACAAATACAGCATTTGATTTTTTTTTCAGTAATTATATATAATTGTTTTTTTTTTCTTTAGATTTTTGGATGATAAAGAATGCCCAAAACGTGATCGGTTCAGTCATGTGTTGCCCCGGGTGTTTTAGCATGTATCGGGCATCAGCCATTCGTCAGGTGATGGACAAATATGTCACACCAACTCGAACACCTTTTACAGTTTATGTCAAGGACACAGGTCAGTCAGATGTTTTATGTTCAGCTAAGTGATCAGCTTTCAAAATATTTATGTATTCAGATTGTGCATACGTCTGTATATACAGAACACTGGTATCTATCTATCTATCTATCTATCTATCTATCTATCTATCTGTCTTGTCTTATATCCAAGCAAGTTTTGCTAAATTCATCTAACAGGGTTAGTCTGTTTAATTTGTAATAAGATGTTACAATATGGGATGGAAATTTGTGGATGAACTGTTCAAAACTCATGATTGGTACTGTTTTGTTCAAGTAATATCAGCCATTCCAGTCATTATCAAGAACTGTATATTGTTAGTATAGTAGACAAGATTTTGTTCACTACATACTGGCATTTTTTTAAAGTGCTGCAATTCAAAATGATCTAAAGTGTTGTCATGTGTATAAATGATTAAACGGACCTAGATCACACGGTAAAGGTATGTGTCAAATATTTATACGTATTATTATTATTATTATTATTATTATTATTATTATTATTATTATTATTTCCTTTGATTTCCGTTGTATACATATTTATGTCCGGGTCCCAACTAGAGACCTAAGGTCAGAAATAGCTTCATGACATTTTCAACTGATCATTTTTCGTAAAAACAAACTAAGAACATACATTTTCCATAGATAAAGCTCTTCGTAATGTGTGAGCTGTACTTGTGAGTAATTTTTTTTTGTATTTCTTTAAGGAATGGGCTGCCTGGAATCCATTCAAGGAATCTATCTGAACCTTTTCCAATCAATTCAACGGTTCCAATTACAACTGGGATTATTGATTTCCTCATGTGCCACATTTTTGAGATTTCTATTTCAAAATCCTTGTATTTTGATAGTTTTTTGAAAATCTCCAAATATACATTACAATCTGCAAGGACTATCATACCAATAAGAAAGCACATTTTGTTCTTTGATGTTTATACCAGTTTCTTGCAGTTTCCTTCCCGTAAATCATTATTTTTATTATTATTGTTATTATTATCATTATCATCATCTTGTACCCATATTAAATATCTTATGCACACTTCAAGACAGCCTCTTTTCTGATGGAAGATCTCTTATTAAATGTCGGAATTTTATTTTCTTGTTGGCATTGGAATTTTAGATTCCTTTTTCCTTTCGAATAATAATAGATTGTACAATTCAAATTTTCCTTGCAATTAGTACTGTATATTATTTTCGTATCATCTACTAATATTCGTCTTATAATAATAGCTGTATTTTGATTGTGATGTAATTATCAATATGAGTAATTTTCGACAAGTCGAGAGAGTGTAATGCAGGTATAGTGCTTCTTGATTATTTATTTTGAAGAAGAAATCACCCAAAGGACATGAGAATTCATAAACAACTTTGTTTTTACTTAGGAGAGATTTTTGAGGTTCCCAGTTCTTCATAATATAATATTAGTTAGGTTAGTTGTTTAGAACTTTTTATAGAAAATTATAAATCTAGAATATTTGTTGGGATCGTTAAGCAAATAATATTTTTAATGCTTTTTTTCATATTGACTTCACGTTTGAAGTAATAAAATATGTCGGATTAAAAACAAATCCATCAATTCTTTAGAAATTGCTTTGCGTTTCGGATACGAAACTGAGCAGATATGGATTTTTTTAGAATAATCATCTGAGTGAAGGGGATGTACTTTCTACAAATAGGATAAAAAGAGTCTTTCTTTCTGAAGGCCATTGGTTAAATGACTGTCACAAGATACATTTTCTTTACTAAGATTTCTGGAATGAGCTGGCAGATAGATGTCTACAATAAAAATAAGGTGACTATTTTAAATAAAAAGTGTCCAATATAATAACGTTTGAAGCAATAAAATGACGGATTTAACTGATTATATACAGGGTGATTGAAAAGTAACTCCCTATTTTATGTATGATCGACTCTCCCGTCGAATTATAATTTTTACAAGACGGGAGAGTCTATCTTACACAAAATAATGAGTTATTTTTCAATTACTCTGTTCACACACACACACACACACACACAGCGAGGAAAGGAGAAAGAATTGAATATTATAAGGATATGTAGGATATATAACGACTGACCCTCGACTTGAAGAGGTTAAGAGTATATTGATTAGGGAAGCAGCCAATTAGGAATCAATTCCTCATTGCAACAGTTCTGGGGAAGAAGCTGTATTGAAATTACTTCTTCCCAATAGAAAATAAAGAGAATGGAAATAAGACAGTGTAATGGAACCAACGAATGTAGTTTGCCCAAATATCTGTCATGAAAATAGCGATTGATTTGCTATAGGCTAGCACCATTTTGTCTATATATAAGGGAGAAGGGTTGTATGGTGGAAAACAATTCATCACCCACAAAGCAGCGCGGATGCTTTTGATCTTGACCAAGACAAAAAGTAAGGATTAGGCAGCTCTGGTTCAGATGTGGCACTTCTCTAATACTGAAGATAGAAATATGTTTTAATAGGTATAAGGCAGTTTATAAAATCTTCTTCAAAGGTGATTAGCGCCAGTTCCATGCATGACAACATTGAATAATAATGTTCGTTAGTCATGAGTACGATATCCGACCTACACATGATACAGCGATAAGTGCCTTTATTTCTTGCACTAAGCGACTGCGTACCAATAGAAATTCACAGACAACCTATGAAATATAATGTGGTAGCAATACTACATGTCTGACTTAAAATAAAATATTAATAATAAAATATTAAGAATAAAATATTAATTATAAAATATTAAGAATAAAATATTAAGAATAAAATATTAAGAATATGCCTAACAAAAAATGTTTGAATAAAATCCGTTTTTCGTATGATACTCTTTGATTAGAGAAACATGTCAATGTAACGGTTTTGCAAAATTGTCATATGTTTACCATTCAGTATCTATCTATATTTCTGAAATGAGGTATTATATACACTATTTACATTATTCGGACTATTATCCTCATCTTTGTTTCCATATTTATCACATGCCACAGTGGATAAAGGCATTGGTTAGATCCAGTGACAGGACCCAAAAAGTTGTGAGTTCAATACCTGGTTAAGGCAGTGGAGAACTTTCAGAGGGAAAATTAACAGGAGATAACTGGCACGTGGAACTATAACAGTTTATCCCAGTGAGCGAAATAAAGGCTTCAGTTTGACATTCTAACCACCTGGAGCGTACAATGGCCGAAATGTTGTGGCATATATGGCAACAAAGATGAGGACAATAGTTCAAATAATTTACCATTCAGTTGAATTCTCAGCCAAATTTAGATCAAAAGCATATATATATATATGTGTGTGTGTGTGTGTGTGTGTGTGTGTGTGTGTGTTGTTGATTCCCTTCCATCTCTACATGTAAATTCTAGAATACATTTTATGAAAATTTCCAAAGAATGGAAATGGAGGATATTTGCTTTGATAACTGTATTTCTGAATAAAGGGTTTTAGTAACACCGTGATTCCCCACCTGATGAGACGTTTAAAAAAGGTTTTCCTTTTTTGACGTTGAAACAAAAATGTACAATTTTGTAGTGGATATGTGCATGTTCTAATGTAACACTGCATAAGATATATATATATATATATATATATATATATATATATATATATATATATATATATATATTTGTATGCGTGCGTGTGTGTGTGCTTTGAAAAGCTCTCACGTCGACCTTGAAAGGACTCCAAAATAAATTACCACGTTTGGTCATTTGGTTAGATATGTAGTGTAACGTTAACTTGTAAAATATGCATTATTCCTGATTCCCTGAACGAAGTTCGACTAATACTACATTGTATTGCATACAATGATTTGTGTAAGTTTCTGGTTTTCAAATCCGGTTGAAAATAGGCGGAGAAAAATATAAATAATTCAAATGCATAATTTCTTGTCACAGTTTTGCCTTCTGTCTTTTTTTTTCAGATGACGTTTAGAGAATGTGACAGCATAAAAATATTTGTATAATGAAACAGCAACTTCACATTTTGATTTTATTTTTATTAGAAAGATGCCCACCAATATATACACAATTTAATGGGGTATATTTATATCTGAAATTATTGAAACTATTAATTATTGTTAGCATCATATATCGCAAAGATGAAGGTAAAATGACCGGCTCCCTGTACCGCTCCAGTAAATAGCTGACATCTCCTGCTATCATCTACCTTTATAATAGCCAGATCAGGTCGAAAATGCAGTATTGTTGTCATAAATGGGCCGGAGCTGTCCAGTCCTCACTTTTCAGTCTTGATAGAACTCCAAAACGTCTCAAATTCCTTCTTAAAGAAGAATTATTTCTCTCTCTCTCTGTCGGGATGTGGTGAGTCCTCTCATTACTCTGTCACTACTACTATGAAAAATGCTCTTCCACCAAATTTGAACTTCACGGCTAGGACCCACCATGGTACTTATATAGCAAGGTACCCACATTCCCTGCGTATTCCATCGGTGTGAAGTAAGTTCTGCTGTAACAGCTTCTTCCCACTAACCACTGCTCTGTGTAACAGGGCCCCAAGAGGATGTTTCCCCGATCATTACAGTTTTAACCTGTTCAAGTCTAGACTTAACCGTTACATTCCCCTCCTATCCATATAAACTACGCCTTATGGTAACCCTCTACCTCGAGTACCTCCGGGCATTGTACAGGTTGGACCTCACTGCAAAAAACAAAACAAAAGAAAAAAAAAAAAACTAAAAGAGGCTCCAGGTATGTCTGTTTTCACTTTGTATACCTGTATACCAAAATCTATATACACTACAAGCAGACATTTTCACACACACACACACACACACACACACACACACACACACACACACACACACACACACACACACACACAAATATATATATATATATATATATATATATATATATATATATATGGGAAAAATATATTAGGCAACTGAATAACAAAGTGGAAAAATTCTCTGTAACGCGTTTCGTCCTCTAAAAGGATTTTATTGGACTAAAATAATGTTTTTATTGGTGGTATTAAATATGCTTAAATAGAAACATGAACGTTGTTTATAATTTTCCACCCAGAAGCGCTAAAGATATGAGAACGCTAAATAAAAAAAATGACTTTTTTTCTTTTGCGTCCAACACGTCTAGACATACAGCAGAGCCTATCTCATTTAGTTTCATTACGCTTTGTTTTTTTATGGTTGTTGTTTTTTTAAATACCTCTACGTTGTCACAAGATTTATGAAGAAATGTGAAATGATGCAAGAATTAGCAGATTTACCGTGTAAAATTTAGCAATCACTGCCCTTTCCATAGATATATATTTTTAAACATACATTTACAAAAAAAAAAAAAAAATTAAAAGCGTAAAAATATAAAAGGAACCTAAATGCAATTCGTCCAGTACATCACGAACGACCAAAATACAGTTATCAAACATAAGACAAATATTAGTGCAGAATACCAAAATAATCTACAGACGTCAAGACAAGGAAAGATTCAACATCCTAGCAGCCATTGTAAAACAAAATAACCAACCCTTTTTAAATAAAACATCTTTCACCATATGAGTCGCTATTTTGAAATATTTATAAGAAATATTTAATATGCGTGTAATAAAAAATGCACACTTTTAGTGCGTTCTCTCTCCATTTAACCGTTACACATGACGTCATCGTGAACATTTTTAGCTTTCTAAAAAAGTACTAGGATGTAGCCAACGGAATCTAGCCTACTACATAGACACAACATTGAAAATGAATGAGATGGTCACAAGTACTTGAACAAAACAACAGAACAATCATGAACTTTGGACAATTTATCCACAATTCTGATCCCAATATACATTATTTTATTCAAAAACTGGAAAAATACATTAAAAGCGAAACAGATAGACCTTGCTGGTTTTATTTGTTCAAACTTACTTGAATGAATACATGTTGCCTATATTTACCTGAGAAATACACACATACATGCAAACGCGCGAGCACACACACACACATATATATATATAGAGAGAGAGATAGATAGATAGATAGATAGAGATAGATAGATAGATAGATAGATAGAGAGCGAGCGAGCGAGCGAGCGAGAGAGAGAATTAATATAAGTAAGAGGGTTGTCACTTAGCTGATTGATGTTACATTCAGCATCTAGACTCCAGAGAGTCATAGACGGACCCTCCGGGAATTACATGGCCACCCGTCCACCCATCAACAAATGACTGCTTATACTTCTCTATTTATCTTTTTAATATGCACTTTTCATTGATGCAAGTTTTTTTCGTAGTGTATGTGTGTGTGTGTGTTCGCGTGCGTTCGCCTATGCGCACGTTTGCGTGTATGCGCGTACGTGTAGAATATCGTGATTATTTGTCGTTTTTTTTACATTCACTCCTTAACCTTTTCTCTCTTTTTCACCTTTTCCTCTTTACTTTCAAATTTGCTTTTCTAGACATATGCTGTCCTTATTAATTTTTGAGCGTTCTATTGTTTTCTTGAATTAGGAAAATTGCATTTCATTTTTTTACATAAATAATTAATGCCTGTGTGTCTGCTTATTGGTAATTAAACGACAAATAGGAAAAAAAAATCCTACGTTACTTGTTTTGTTCTGCGAAAGGACTTCATCCGACTAATAATGTTTTTATTGATATAAACATATTTATGTCGCAAGATGGAACGAGATAAACCAAACGGCGATTACAATTCTACATCGACAAACACTGAAATTTAAATTTTTGTCGTAAAATATGTCAAGATACTTATTCAGTTTTTACTGTCGTTTTATCTTGACCATATATACACATACATACATACATACACACATACACACACACACACACACACACACATATATATATATATATATATATATATATATATATATATATATATATAAACTTATTATAAAACGCAGATTGTGTGTGTGTGTGTGTCCGTTCGTTTATATATGGGATCGTATTTTCTACATTTTTCAACAAATTTCAACAAAACTTCACAGGACTAGGTAAAATTACCCAGCGGTGGTTCTGACAGCGCCAAAAATTGGAAAAACACAATTGGTTTTGCATGAAATCAATTTGAAAGCACGAGTAAGGGTATCACACCCGACCGGAAGTTACTGCCAGCTACTCAAATGTCCGAAAACAGAACGAATGCCGTTAACTTCCGGTGACTCAGCGTTTTTTTTCAGAGAATGATACACAAAAAGTAAAACAAATGAGACATAAACATACACAAGTCCTCCTAACTAAAAATAATAACCGGAAACTACTTTAAATACACATGGTGTCCAAATGAAACCCATGTGTACAGTCAAAATGCGGAAGTTAATTTTTAGTCATCAATCAAAAGATATTGCCAACTAAATATGATGCTAACCTGAGCCGACATAAACACAGCCGATTTTTTCCGCCAAGCAACTGGGCAAAAATATTTTAAGTCAAGTGATAGCGATTGCTGTATGAGTCGTACGATTTTTTAATCAAGCACGGGCAACGCCGGGCCATGCTGCTAGTATATATATATATATATATATGAAGTATAATTATGCAGTAAGTATACGTCCAATCAATTTTGATAACAAAGAACGACATTATCTCTCTGTTAAATCTTATATTTTTCTAATCTTAGGATAAGTTGTGGCATGTTGGGATCAAAATTGTGGATAAACTGTCCAAAGTTTAGAAATGTTCTGTTGTTTGGTTCAAGTATTTCCGACTGTCTATGTCTGTGTTGTAAGTAAGAGTCCATTGGCTACATCCGGGTATTCTTTTGAGATTATAATGAGCAAACAAAATAGAACATAATCAACATAAGATGTTTTAACGCTCTGCCATTTCTTATGGCGTCGAGCACTTTTTTGCCAGTAAGCAATTTTTTGGGCAGACTCTTTTTAGAATCTGCTCATCTTTCTCTAAAATTTTATATATATATATATATATATATATATATATATATTACAATAAACGTGCAATCAATTTACAAATACATGAATTATTCACAAAACTAATGCAAAAGGTTAATGATTTTAAATGGTGAGACATTTAAAATCATTCAAAAAAAAAAATTAGTTTTGTGTGAATAATTATGTATTTGTAAATTGATTGCACGTTTATTGTAATTTAAATATCTGATCCATGTGCGACTTTTTGGTTAATAATTGCGACATTACTGTAATTATTGAACAATATAGTTCATGCCACTTTGACAGTAAAATTTACCAGTAAAATAATTTGTTCATTACCATATTTGGTATAAACGCAAACATTTAAAAAAAAAAAAATTCAAAATCAAACTTAGCGTTGCTTTGGCGCGTTCAAAAACCAATATCTCATTTTTCAATAGCATTTCGGATACAATACACATATATTTTCGATGTCCTCTTATTACTAAGAGAAAAAAACAAGAACAACATCTATTATATACCTGAAAGATGTCTGTAGGAACAGACGAAAGCTTGTGTAAAAATAACAACTAATACGGCAGAAATTTATATGAACAAGGATCAATTCATTCATAACGGATCTGAGGTTTTTTGTGTAATATTTGAATTGTTTGCGAGATGGATGTCTCGCCATTTAAAATCATTAACCTTTGCATTAGTTTTGTGTGAATAATATATATATATATATATATATATATATATATATATATATATATATATTTTATGAGATTGATGAGATTGAAATATTTATCTATTTTTCCAGAAACCTCTACTTTTAATATTTATGAATTTTTATTTTATGAATATTTTAACATGTAAAAGAAACTGTATTGAAAAGTTCTCAGCCGGACTAAGAACCCCCACCCCACAAAACAATTGGTTTAGGCAGATTTTGTGATATCATTTGGATCGTGAACTTTTCAATACACTTTCTGATATAACTTGTTCCCATTGCTATTAATCATATTCAAACACATGCAACAAAATCTGAAATGTTATCAAATAAAATGATATTCTTGCGTTGCAAGGTGAAGACCGTTGGATGGCGACCCTGATGATGGTGCAAGGTTGGTATATGCGCTACTCTAGTTTTGCTCGAAACAACACATTTTGCCCAGACACATTCGGAGAGTTTCTGAAACAGCGTCGCCGCTGGGTCTTGTCTGATATTGCCAACGCCATCCTCGTTATCCAGAATCTTTGGTCCCTGATGCGTCGTAACGCTTGTTTTAGTCTCTGTTATGTACTTTACATGCTAAACATGTTTTTAAATAACATTATCACACCAGGAACTGCCATCGTCATGATTACCGCAGGTTTGGATCTCGTGTTTGGGGTGCCTTATTTACAGACTACGCTGCCGTTAGCAGCCGTTCTATTTACTTATTCAATTATTTGCACACAGTGCAGCACAAGAATGCAAAGCCACATAACTGCTGCTCTCACCATAATTATGGGTGCCATGTTTTTTGCCGTGGTTGTTTGGGGTTCAGCGACCATCGTCCGAGGTATTGTCCAAGGTAAGTAAGCATGTAAATAGGAGAAACTATTTCCCTAACGAAAATAATTTTAATAACTACACTATATCAAACACAGACGCGCGCGCACGCGCGCACACACACACACACACACACACACACACACACAAACGCTCACACAGCAGCAGCAACAATAAACATGGAGAGAAAGAAAGAAAGATTGAGAGAAACGGTCGAATATATACTCAAAAATACACGTTTAATATAATAATTACGATCAATATGAGAACAGATCAAAAAGTATCGAAACTTGTGCTATAAAAAAAAAAAAACTACGACATATATGAATTCGGCAATTAATCTCCTTCGGAGTAGTTCCCTTCTGGCGCCACAAATTTTATCCAGCCTCATTTCAATTGATGGGAGCATTCCTTGAACTTCGTTTTTATCGATAGTGACCAGCTACGTCGTCGCATTCTCTTGGATTTCATCGATGTCTTCAAATCTAGTTCCTTTCAAGTGGGATTTGATTTTTGAAGAGGGGAAAATCGTAAGGGGAATATGGTGGTTGACGAAGATGTGAAATTTGTTATTGGAATAAAACTGCTACACAAGACATGATAACTAATGGAACCCCTATGGCGTGATGAGACGACCTCACTCTACACACTTCCCTTCCAAGAACTGTTATAAACAACGGAAGTGAGTGGAAACGTTATAATGTGCAACAAAGTTCAAGGTCTATTTGTGTCGAGCGGCTTCTTTCTGCGTAATTGATTTCCATTACCATTGCAACAGTCCCGATACTTTTTGATCTAATATCGTCTATGGATATATTTATATATTCATATATATGCACGTATAATATATATATATATATATATATATATATATATATATATATGGAAGAAGAAAGAAAACTTTTATGAATATACCATGTTTCGTTATTCATCAGAATTTTGGGAAAGTTTCAAAAATTTCTGATGACACGAAATAAATAATATAAATCAGAATTTTTTCCTTTTTGCTCCTTATTTAATTATTTAATCCATTCCACACACACATACACACACATAAACACGCACGTACACACGAACCCACACACACACACATATATATATATATATATATATATATATATATATATATATTAAAGTTCTGCCCTTTTTTATGTCATTGTGCACTCTTTTTTCCAGTGTCCAACCTTAGCAGACTCTTGAGAGCTGCTTATTCTTATCTCTAATTGTAAATGTTCTGGCAGTATTGTCGAGCACTTTTTTGCTTGAAGCTGTAAGCTCCTCTATCATAGTGCTATTTTCTCCTATGACATTGAGCACCTCTTTCCTACACTGGCAAACGTTTTCTGGTAGAATTTTTTATACTTTTTTTTCGGCTATTTTGATCTTGTCCGGAGAATTTACTCTCCCACTGGCGACTTTGGTGGCTTATCATCCTGGACTTGCCTGGTGGTATAAGGGTTCATATTTTACTAACTACAGCTACCGACAGCCTAATGACTGCATGAAAGCGTATGAAACTTCAAGTCGTGGTCGGTCACTGCCTGCTTAAGATTTGACTTAAAATATATCAAAGATTAGCCATTTTTTATGGCAGTTAGAACTCTTTTTTCCTATGTGAAATCTTAGGCAGACTCTTTGGGAGGCTGCTTATTCTAATCTTTAATTATATATATATATATATTTTTTCTTTGGGCTTCATACCTGTATCTGTGCGATTTTTTTCGACAGACTTTCATGTTTCTAGCTCTTTCTTTTTTTAAGACCTTTTTTTCCATCGAGATTGTTTTGATTATTGGCAAATCAAAAATTCGAGGGTTTTCGAAAAAGAGTATAGTTATCTATTTTTATATATATATATATATATATATATATATATATATATATATATATATGTGTGTGTGTGTGTGTGTGTGTGTGTGTGTGTGTGTTGTTTAATATTGTTTATTATAAACAGAGCATTCCTTAAGTATTTATATCTATAAAAAGAATGTATAAACATAAAAATGTCTTAAAATAATTGTCGGACTTTGTCCATTTCATAATGTGTGACGTCATTTGTTTACATTTGATACATCATGAGCAGATATGAATGTACGTGGGAGATTCATGGAAGATTGAAGTTTAAATACAGTAAATTCGACCTTGCTAACCGAACGCGCCTCTGTGGCGGAATTTGTGAAGGCACGTCAAGCTAAATGACGGTTAGGATACAGGTTCGAATCCTATGGAAATTTCTCGGACATTCAGGCCTGTAAATGTTGCTTAATACTGTTTATTATAAACATAGCATTTACTTAAATATTTGTATTTTAAAAAGAATGTATAAACATAAAAATGTCTTAATACACACACACACACACACACACACACACACACACACACATATATATATATATATATATATATATATATATATATATATATATATATATAATACGCATCAGTCCTTCATATATATACACATTTTACCACGCATATACAAATGGACATACGCATACGTGCACATAAACATATATACCTAAAACCTTACATTTCTATACAATTACATACACACATTTAAACAAATAAACAATGTATCCCTGTATCTATCCATCTAACTATACATACATACTTATATACGTACATATACATCCATATACAAATATATAGTATATATATAAATTAAAATTTAAAATCTAAATAAGTAACATTTCAAAAATTTGGTGGTAAAAAAAATAAATAAATAAATACATAGCGCATCACATAAACATACACAATGATACATATAGAGATAAACATAACAAACGTAATAGTCATTCCATTAAAATGTCATGCCTGATGTTATTGAACCAAGATGGAACTGACATAAGTGACAACATGTTACAAAACGGTGTTCATGTTTTGAATCGTTTCTTATGTCTACATTTAGAAAATATCTCATTACGAAGATTCAGCAGTTCATCTTGATTCTTATCTTTGATAATGAAGATTTTTACCGCCATGCACAGATCACACCGATCGCGGAAATTATTAGGTGTTCTAGCTCTTGATAGGTATCTCCATTTCAAAATTGGGGTTAATCCCTTATCCACTAGATCCCAGTAGTGTTTGAATAAGGGGGTTTGACTTCTGAGGCATCTATATCTAAATGAGCGACTATGGTTGTATAGACGCTGCTTCCAATCACCGGCGGATATACCTATATATCTTTTTTTCTCGTTTATATTTTCCTCGGGAAAGATTGTTGCCTCGTATATTACATTTTCATACTTACATTTACCCCAGCATGTGTTTTTGAACATAAAAATATAGGTCCTTGCTAGATTAGATAATCGTTATATTTATTTTTTATATGTTTATATTTGATTTGTAACCTGTAGTCGATATTAAATTTGTCAAATTTTCTCAATTACACAGCGGACCTTTCAGTAAATGTCCTTCAATTTTACTTTCCTTCGCCCCATCTCTCTCACCCACCTCTTCTTTCCTTTCCTCTCCCTCCCTCTTATTCTGATCTTCAACATTAGATCGTCTATGGTGTGTGTATGTCACCACGAAATGTATCTTTATGCATTAGACATCCGACAACATTCATATTTCTCTTACTTAAACCCTTCCTCACCTCTCCTAAAATTCTCTCTGTTAAGGTTTAATCTCCCTCCTTCTCTCGTCTGTTACCCCTCTCTTTAACTCTAACATTTGTCCCACACCCTCATACTTACACACTCTCTAAATTCTGTTTTTATTTCCGGAGTAGTTTTTTTCTGTTTTCTTTTTGAATTTGTAGGTTTGATGAATTGGATCGTATTTACGATTCCAATGGAATAAATTATGACCATGGAATATTAGTGTTTAAGCCTTTTTATTATATCCTTACTCTGTCCTGGACATTGAGTTCTACCTGGATTCTATCCTCTTGGAATTTTTATTCAAAAAATATACATGTATGTGTATGCATCTATGTATATATATTTTGCATATGTATGTGTATATTTACCACTATATAATTAAAGATTATTATGGAAAAAACTATGACAAAAAATGTCATTAATGGTACGTTGTTTGGTTATTTCTAATTAGTTAGATACGTGTCACCTGCAATGAAGTAACAGACAATATTCAAATATGTGTGATGAGCATTTTGTACGCAAAAGTGTGTAAAAGTTAGTGAGACGCAGCAGGATGTTTTGAAAAAATCTTTTGCTCTGTTTATTCATTAAATTATATCTCGTGCGTATTTTATATATGTCTTCATTAATTTTTTATGTATTAGAAAGAGATAAATTAGAGTCATGAATACTGGATCTGTAGAAGAATGATGAGTTGATCTAGTTTTTTTTTAAACTTGTGTTGATAGTTGGTAATATTGTTATTAATAAAGTGAAACACATTGGATTGAAATCTGTTTCCTACTTATTCCTTATTTCATCCTATATATATATATATATATATATATATATATATATATATATAGAGAGAGAGAGAGAGAGAAGTGATGTGTGTGTGTTGAAGTGTTTTTCAAACACATTCAGAAGATTGTATCACACGTTAATGCTTCTTCACCTTCCTCTCTTGTCTTTCCTTTTCAGACATAAAGATAGGAAACTTCCACTTCCAACAACATTATATCATTATGCTTATCACTTTAAGCTTTGGTTATGCGGCTATCATGCATCCGAGCGAATCATACATCGTCTTCTACGGCTTTGCTTACGTCTTTATCTTTCCCGCCATGCACATTCTGCTACCGATTTACAGTATTGCGAATATAATTGACCAAAGCTGGGGAACCAGAGACGCTGTAAGTAATCTCTTCGTATTTATATTCGCGGGTTCTAGAGATGTTGTTTCCTTGTCTCATTTCAAAATTTTAAAAAAAATTAATCTCCAATACGTGAGTGTACCTAATGTTTTTTGACATCCTATGTTGTAGCATTTCGATTGTTACTGATAAGTGACCGAGGTTAAGCAACGTAGAGCCTTATCAATACCTAGATGGATGACTGCTTGGGAATATAAGGTACTGTAAACTTGGGTGTGCGGGTCGTGTAATGGATAATGGGTGGCAACTGGAAATTGGAGAGCCGAGTTCCAATTCCAATTGGGTTCGTTATATTCACTTACGCGCAATACACTTGGGAAAGGTATGACTTTACCACTTGTTCCCTCATCTATGGGTTAAATATTAAATCTTGTGTCAGCAAATCAATTAATTTGGTTTAGGTTGCACCATATTTTACGTGAAGAAAAATACCCCAGATTGTTTCAGTCTTTCGGTATTTTACATGTTTTTCCACAGTTCGCACCAACATTCAAAGACTTCTTTCATCAATTTTCTTCTTTCTACCATGTTCAGGGAAGTTCTTGGCAGTTCCATTCTTTCTAGCATGGCAGTTCCATTCTTAGTTCTTAACTGCACATTCTTAAAACAGTGATACTAAGATGCTTGGAGATGGTTTTATGCCATTTAGAGGTCTTTACTAATAATAGCACACCTGGTGTTCTCAGATAAGCTCCTGTTATAAAGGAACAGGAAATAAGTTGGCTTTTTAAAACAATCGAAATCATCTTTCACTGGCTAATTCCTGTCATATTAAAATGGTTTTGACCCATGCTTAAAGGGAGCTAATACTACTTTGGCAGTAATCTTTCAGTTTTCATTTTCATTTTTTTAAAAATCTTTTGCTATTATTTATCAGTTTTGCGTTGACAATAGACCAAAGCCTTTGTTCTTGATTCGTTTTATAAGTATATTCTACATTATGTATTTAAATTTCATGGGTGTCAATAATTGTGAGCAGTACTGTATATATATAGTTCTATTTCCAGTCATTTTACTGAAGATACTCTCAAATTCAGCTGTAAAATCATATCCCTTTGATTTATTCTTTTCCCAATCTTTATTTTATTTCTCTTTGTATAGTCGAATTTTTCAATAACTCTTATATAGTTTTCGTTAATACAGTGCTCTCGTATTGAATTAAAAACTGCATTTTTATAGTCAATAAAACCTAAACAAATTGGTTTATAATATTATTTTTTTATCAATGGCTTTATTTTTGTAGACAATCTACTGTTGCGTAAGTGTTCCTAAAACTTGCTTGTTTGGTAGTAATAAGGTAGGGCGATATTTTCTCAGGTTTGGATTGCTGATCATGAACTGAAATTTCAAGGTACTTTTTCGCCCATATGAACTG
Source organism: Acanthosepion pharaonis (assembly GCA_903632075.3). Lineage (NCBI taxonomy): Eukaryota > Metazoa > Mollusca > Cephalopoda > Sepiida > Sepiidae > Acanthosepion > Acanthosepion pharaonis. Next base: position 1,316,657 of record CAHIKZ030002911.1, read on the forward strand.
GGTAAATAAGTTAATAGAATTATTCTTTTGCATCTTTCTAAACGTCTGTTACTATGCCATATTCACTTTCTTGCTTTTCCGAGTTTCATATTTTGAAGCGCATGCATTATTTGATTTGTTACTTCATGAGTGGCGGTTAATACTATTTTATTATTTTCGAAGAATATGGCTTTGAGTAAGTAATTTTTATCATCTTGCACCTTGCATTTAATAACACCACTTCCTGTTTCTGGATGAAAGCAGTTGCCATCTATCTATCTATCTATCTATCTATCTAATTATGTTCATATCTATATGATCTAATATAAATGTTCCAAATTAGAAATGCATTTTTGATTAAAGGATTAACATGTGCAAAAAGTTTTATCAGCTAATAATAAAATTATATTGTAAGAAAGAAAAATTAAACACATTGGTCTTTTAATAAATGATCAAAAATAACGACAGATTGAAATTTTACGCTACTAAAGCCATATAAAAATAGGAATATATCGCTATAAATTATCTCCCTTATTTTCTGACCGTAGCTCTTCAAATACTTAAAGCGTCTGTTTAGAATCTGTACGAGAAAGTGATAAAGATAATATTTTAATAATTTAATAAATTATTATTCATACAAATACATGGAATCTGTTTTGGTTTACATTCTATAAGTTAAATCTATGCTTCCTGGAGAATTTCAGTTTGTAGATTTTGAGGTACACAGCGTTTAAAACAAGATATTTTCGTATTAATCTTTTTCGATGAATGTTTTAATTGGCTAAATATTAACTTTAATATTTTCTATCAATAACTTCATTCTATTCTAATTGAAATTTTTATTGTAGCAAAAAGCCAAGCTGACCAAAATTCCAAGTTTGTTCCACTGTATAAAGCGCAAGAAGAACAAATATTTTCCTAAGGTTTCAAGTAAGTTATTTTATCAGCAGAATGGCGAATTAACAAATTTTATGTCTGAAAATAGTCCACGGAATTCTTGACCAAAGTCTGATGGCAAAGGTGTCACTCTGAAGGATCATTGCTTTGATGTGAAAGAAACTAGTGTTTCCGTTTGTGGATCTAATAGTCATAATGCAATAAAAAAAATCTAGTCAAATACAACCTCTGGATCTTTTTAATATATTATATTTTCTTTGATGTAGCCTCGTTAGATATGCCTAGATCGAGTCGGCGAACACACACACACATATATATATATATATATATATATATATATGGGGTTAGTGATTTTTCATTCAATACGACAAGGAAGGAAGATTTATGAATTTTATGTAATTTCTCATGTTTTCCTCCAAGAGAACGAATGATTTGTTCAAGATTCTTAATAAATTATCCATCACTTTTGTCGTCGTTTCGAGCGTTTTAAGCCATTCTCTGGTTATCCTCATGAATGATACATAAAATTCCGTCAGAAAATGATGAACTTAAAATGATATCAACTCAGCATTTCTGTTACAGAACGTTATAGTGTTAAACTGCTTACATTATAAGACGTAATTCAATGAAAGTCATTGCTTAAATGTCAACCCTGTAACGATAATGCTATAATCTTAATAATGTCAGTATTATCGTTAGAATTCTATTTGAAACTGCAAACAGAGACTCAACATTCCCGAAGAATGATAGAAAAAAGTACATTAAATAAGATATGCTTCAGTCTAAATGGTGTTTCATGTTTACAATAATTGGAAAAATTATCTACAACTTTTTTTCCAAAATTCACAACGTTATACGGCTAAAGTGAATTGTTTAATAAAATCTCTCAAAATGTATAAGTTTTTTCTCCATCGCTGTGGCATCAAATACATTAAAATGAAACACCTATTTATATAGTGATATACCCCAGACCATGATAGGGGAGATAGGTCGCCAGATGTAAGGGCTGATGTGCACTCAGAAATTGTCTGACAGCCATGACTGTATTCTCCTGCTTGTGTGACATGAATCCTGTTGCCAGACATAGTCTAACAGCCATCTTGACCCAGGACAACACTACCTCCCGAGGGCACTTGATATAGGCGTTCGGGTTGAGTCTGAGGTCCACACCAACAAATTCAGGAGTTTTTTCTTTTTCGTATCAGTACGATCAAAGTGAGTTTTTCGGGCTGCCGTACGTTCGTAATCACCATAAGACACATCTAACTCTTTCCGAATCCTCTGCACTGTCGTCAGATTGACACCCAAACATTCTGAAATGTTCATATTAAAGCTCCCGGGGCGAATACCAAGCTGTTTTCAAGTTTCTGGCAGAGTGAATTGCGTCATGGTGTTCTTTTTCTCACAGACGGTGCCCAATTGAACCTTCTAACCTTTATTTAACCATCGCCCCCCCTTTATGTGCACCTTAGTGGGCAATGGTTTTTTTTCTAGCCACGCTTTTCAAGAAGAGGTTTCATCCCCCACTCCGTCCATAGTAACCAACTTTTCGCTTTCTAAAAATTAATGAAAATACAAGCAATGACATCGTACAACTCCGCTTGTCCGAGTCTGTATAGATTTGTTAATTTTTATCTGAAATTCTGAAATGATGTACATTGTTTTGTAGTCGGACTAATGTCCTCATTTTGGTTGTTATTATCTCAACGTTTCGGTCGTTGTGCTCTCAGGCCTTCTTTGGGTGTCTGTCGATCCGGGTAACCTTCAGTGAGTTTTCGATTTTTGCTTAATCTACAAGAGTAGATTGTTCCCAATTCGCCATCAATGTCTACTTCTCTGCCCAGGGATTGAACTCACAATTACTATGCCACCAAATTCACAATCCAACGCTTTAATTCTCTGAATATACCCGGATCAACAAATACCATAAGTGTACCAGATGACACATCTGCGAAAATGTTGTCATAATAACAAGAAATTTGAGATTTAGGTTTTACGGCATATTAACACCTCAATGAGACACGATTTTTAGGATAGGTTCTTATGAATAAAATATGAATTCTTATGAATAGAATATGTATTCTTTCTAAGAAATCAATTTGTAAATCAGATTTCATTGACGCATATTTGTAAAAAGGCGTTTCGTCGAAACTCAAATTTATTGCTGGTAATATTTTTATTTAAAAAAATCTATTTTTATATTTTCATAGTGTTTTGATCTCAGTTTGGGAGTTAATTATTTGCCTATATCTAGGAGCTTAACAGGTACTTTCACTGCGGGTGAGAGTGGATCTGAGACCAATAGCAATTAAAAATTGGTTCCACGCTCCTCAAAACCTTCCTGCCAGATCTAGTTTATCGTCATACCCAGGATTTGAGGACATTTATCTGACTGTAAATAAAAATATATAATAATATACATATATTTGTCTATGGATGGTCGTCAGCCAGAGTGACAGCTCAAGATGCGAGCTACGAAATGGAGATGTCAGAATCTAGGTGAGGGGAGTGTTATAACAGACTACAGAAAATATGTCACCGAAATTCGAAGGTGCATTGAAATAGTGAAAAGTGCTTTGCAAAAGCTAAGCAAAGTATTAAGAAACAGGAAAATCACGTTAGAAAAAAGACTGTTGAACTGCTATGTAAATGAAATAACTTTCAACGGCAATGAATGTTGGACAATTTTTCACAGATGAAGAGACTTGAGACAAGAGAGATATGGTTCTACAGAAGGATGCTGAGAATACGGAATACGACGAGTAAGTTTTAAGGAAATGGGAACGAAAAGAACACTAGTACTTAAAAGAGACAGGTTAAATTTCTAGTACACATAAGAAAGAATGGTGACTTAGAGAATTTGACACTCACAAGACATACTGAATCTAAGACGGCTAGAGAGAAACATCGAGTAATCTATCTAAAGAATTTGTGTATGCGTATGTTAGAATAGGAACTGGAATGGACAGTAAGGGACAAACATTGCTAAGACCTACATAGGATAGGAACTTGTGGAGAGCTATGATTGCCAACGTACAGTTTTACTTATATGGGTAATGCCTCCAAAGCGAAACTGGTGTCCTTTAATCCTCACAGAACTATTTTTGCTCTTCATATGGCTGATGCTAACCTCCAGAAGAACAATTCATTACGCCTTCTTGGCATATGTTTTCTACTGACATGAAGTGGAACGATTATTGAATCAATTGCTACCTCTGCTGTTGGTTCACTGCGTCGTCTCATATAATTTTCCCCGTCAGAATCCATCTTGTACATTTACTCGAGATTCTCAACAAAACCCAAAAGAAGAGGCTGTAATGTCATCGGTGCTGATCTGGCATCTCAACTTTAGTCACTTTCCTACCGACGTCACGTGGCTTCCCTCTAAATCTTTTCTAGAAATATTTTCATAGTAACTGTTTTCTCTTCGTTGGTACCACAACCGTATGAAGCCTGGTTACTAGATTTCATAGTTTTACTGTTGAAATAGCTAGATGTAACCATATCTTCTGTTCTAATACGTAGTTTTTTCCTCGCTTGTGTAAATTTCTTCCGGTTTCTCTGCCACCTACAATCTTAAAAAATTTAAATGCAACATCAATCGCAATCTTCTGTCTTCCTGTATCTTGTTCTTTCATTGTCCTTATTAAATTATTCTTATGTTCATTCACTCCCAGTAACTCCTTACGTTTCAGTCGCATTATCGCTTTGCTTGGAGTGAAACCAATTATATATATATATATATATATATATATATATATATACACTTTAGAATAACGAAATGGAAACAAATTATTTGGAAAAAAGATTTTCTGTTTAGGGAATGCAAAACCAATAAAGATTGATGCCATTTATCAACAGTTACTTGGTAGCTTATATGTTACGAGAATAATAAAAAAAGCGAGCTTAGTTTGCCTTCCTACATCATCAGTTCTCTGACCGAGTGCGGTCATAGGGTTGCTGCGAAGTTGAGCTCCTAACCAGTTCTCTTCACATGTCTTGTTGTGTGCCAATACCTACGTTAAAAGTCGAAGAGGTATTCTTTCCTGCGATGCATGTGTTGGGATGGTACACCTAACGACGCCTATTTCATTCCAGGTTAAACTGCAGTCGATCTCTACCCATTTCGCTTTGGTGACTTTTCTATCGGGTGGGAGGGGGTGATCTCCACCGTGAACTTTTTATTACTTTAAAATTAAAAATTTAAATTGTGTGACGCCTTTGATATTACGGGTTAAAAAGACAAAATTTTTTTTTTGTTTCTTAAAAGAATCGCTATCAACATTTTCTTCCTTTTGTACATTCCAGGCACAGAAGAAGCAACGCCAAATTGTATTGCCAGCGAAGTGAAAGATTTGAAAGAAGGAAATTCACAGTATCAACTAGAGTACAATTTCTGGCATAATTTACGACAGTCAGTCATCGGTACTGGTGTTAATACCGGTTTGAGCAAAGCAGAACTTACTCAACAACTTCGACGCATGCGCAACTGGTCTTTGTTTGGAATTTTAACTATTAATGGATTGTGGCTTGTAGTTTTGTCAGTATTCTATATGGGGATCTCATCATCTCTATCAAAACTTAATATTTATGGTGTCATCAGTGGCGCCCTCTATGGCTTTACTTTAGTTATTCAGATGCTGGGGTTAACAGCTTGTCGGTTAGATCATTTAATCAGATACGTGGGAAATGTATTTGGTCAACGACAGCCATTTTGGATTAACTGTAAAGAATAAATTCCAAGTGTAGACAAATTAACAAAATGATGTATTTATTGTTTTCATTAAACAGAGCAGTTCATAGCAATTCAAGAGAATTTAAAAAAAAAAAAAATTAATTTCTGAAAGAGGCTAATGTTATAACAGCCACTTTCTTTTCAATACAGTTTACTAAATCAATAACCACCATTAAAGTTTTCGTTCCTCAAATGACTTGGCATGCAATGATTTTGCTTTGTCTTTCTTTGGAAAATAATTTAGGATCACTACACAAAAGTATTTTTCTAGGACCGAAAATCTAAAAATTCAATGATTTATAAGAAATTCTTTTCGTCAGAGTATCTTTAAAACCATATACTTTCAGATTTAGAAGATCATGGCCCTTTCTCCAAGTTCATTTTCTTTATTATCTGTGAATTGCCATGGGCTCTTTGGAAAGACAAGTCGGGGATTTGCCCGTTGACTTATTCCATTTTTTGAATGCATTATTTTCCTATATTCGATGCCATTCAAAGCTAGAGAGACTGGTTTACCCTGCCATTTAACCCAACTGTAATGAGAAAAGAAACAGTTTGCAAGTGACCACTTTTCAAAATAAAACTCAGTTATCAGTTCATTCATGTAGATTTTACAAATACACAAAATGCTAGCATATACAACATGAGAGAAAGTTATTTTATAAAATTGTAAACATATATTGAATGTTTCATTAGCTGAATAGGTGTGAAAAAATTGTTTCATTCCTTAGTTGTGAATTTTTCCATGGGTAATTTCCCTATCTTAATTGAAGTTCTGAAAAACAAACAAAACATGAAACTTTTGACATGTTATGACGTTTTTATTTACATGGGGGGGGGAGTTTCTGGACACGTTGTATATATGATTGATAATTAAGATAATTTAGAAAAAAGGTTGTAGTGTCGCCGTTTTCTGGTTCATAGAGAAAATAAATGTATTCAACTATACCAAATATTGGCATTTGCAGTTATCGCCCCCCCCAAAAAAACCCCAAAATACAACAACATACTAGTAGAAATTGTATACATCAAATTGAGACAAGAATCTAAAGGAACTCCAAAGGCAATTCCCCAGACTATGTCAATTTAGGGGACAGAAAATGGAACAAAATAATGAGCAACGTGGTCAGATTTGTTTATAGGCTTGTTGTGTGTAGGAGACATGTAGATCCCTATTGGGGAACCATCTGCCTTTTCTATAAATACTTTCATTTCCTCTCTGGTTGCTAGATTTTATGAATTTAAGCGCAGTACTAGTTTGGCCACAAGGTCTCGCACTTCTAGCTTGTGGAACTCTCTTCCAGATTCTTGGCCAACTTTGACCTTCAAAAGTTTAAATGCATTATCAATAATTATCTGTATCAGTTCTTGTTCTCTCTCTCTCTCTCTCTCTCTCTCAATAGTGTTTTCCTCATGTTCTCTAACACTCAGTAACCCATTGCCTCTTAGTAGCGTCTATTGCTGGATTCATTTCCTACTGTTTATCAGGTTATTTATAGCCAGAAAAGATTTTCTTTTTCGATTTGAAGAATTTTTTTTTTTTTTTATATGAAAGTAAATATAACGAACCCAACGAAAATTAAAACTTGCCTTTCGTAATAACGATTCCGGGTCATTATCCGTTGCACATCAAAGCATTCGATATTCCTAAGCGGTCATCCATCTCTGATACTGACCAAGCGCGACTTCAGCGATCTTAGGAACCGATGTTTCAATGTGATATGGCCATAAACCTTCTCTTAGTGACTTTATTGTCTTACTTGGGAAGTGTGTGTGTGGAGGGGGGCGCCTAAAAATGTATTTTGCTTGAGAACAGTTTTCTATTTTCCGTAGAGTTTCTTTATCCTTTTACCGATTTGGCAAGAATTTCAGTAGAATATTTCAATTGCTGTTATTTCTGTTTTTGAACAGTGGTGGCAAGCCTTAAAATATCATTCACATTTTTCTGTTTCGATATTTAAATATAATTAACAAAAACGAAGTCATTAAAATAACAAGTAAACTGTTTTAACAGAAGAACTTAATTTTATTTTACAGTCATAACTCCCTGTATCAGAAGAGTTTCAATCCTGAAGAAACACCAAGGATGTTTATTTTGTCGTTGAAGCATAGATTTCTAAAATAATAATAGGTGAACACTTTAAAAAGGTTGTGAACAAATGAAAGCAAACACTTAATCAAATGAAAGTCACTTAAATAAGATGAGCAAGAAGATTTGATTTAACGTACCATTTAATTAAAATTGGTTTCCAAAACAAAATATTAAATTAGATTTATATTTAAATTTAATCTTAAAAATGGTAAATATTAAAAAAATTCTGAAAGATGATTGCATTAAACAGAAATAAAAACAGAATAAATTTTTAAAAAAATCGTATTTGAGGAAATAAAATAACGTTAAAAGTCGATGATCTTTGTCAAAAATATTAAAGCTTTAGACAACTCAAAATGCCAGTGGGATCTTTAATATAACTTATTAATAAATATTTAAATTATTTGGCAGTTTTTGTTTCTAAAAAGACATATGGAAAAACAAACCCAAAACAAGAGCCAGAATAAAATTTAGACGACTCCTCAATTCATAAACTACTTTCATTATTAACGCATACGAGAAAGTAAATTTTGAATGGTCCCCATATACATTGTGATATGTATTGTCATATGTCAGGAGCGCAGCCATTTAGCGAAATTTCTTATTTTATCAGTAGTTTAAGTTTTTGTGTCCCCTCCAAGTATTTTTAGTTTTTGATATAATCCATTCAGGTATTGAATTCTTATTTGCGTAGCGAACGAGTCGCTCAAATGAGTCCTGTGCTCGATGAACAGTCATACCAATAAGTTGGATCGCAAAAGAAATGCCGTAAAGAAAACCACTAATCATAGCAAACGAGTTCAGTTTCGACGTATTTTCACTGATGACAGAAAAGAAATATGCAAGTATAATTATCCAAATGATATTGCACCCATAGACAGCGACGATCGATTTTGTACGTAACTTCCATAATTGTTTTGCCATGATTTCTTTGTCTAAACCAACTCTGGAGGATTTGCCAACGACAGTGTCACGGAGATATTTCCAAAACTTGTATTCAATCTCATCATCTGCTGTGTTAGATAATGGCAGCGTATAGTCGTTGAAAGGAGATACGGAACCTGAAATGAGAAAAAAAAAGAAAAAAGGACAGACTATAATACGAATTCAACGATTCAATATAAAATCTGATACATATTGCAATAAATATTGGATGAGGACAATAGTCCGAATACGGACTATTGTCCTCATCTTTGTCGTCATATTTATTACAATATTCTTCAGGTGGTTGGAATGAACCCTTTATTTTGCTCACTGGGGTAGACTGTTCTAGTTTCCCGCGCTATGTTAATGGATGTCAGTTATCAGTTATCTCCTGTTAATTTCCCTCTGAAAGTTCTCCACTGCCTTAACCGGGTATTGAACTCACACTCTTTGGGTCCTCTCACTGGATATAATTAACGCCTTTATCCACCGTGGCACGTGGAACCAGAACAGTCTACCCCAGTGAGCGAAATAAAGGGTTCAGTTAGACATTCCAACCACCTGAAGAAGGCCGGGGCGTACAACGGCTGAAACGTTGTAATAAATATGGCGACAAAGATGAGGACAATAGTCCGAATAATGTACATAATACCTCATCTCAGAAATATAGACAGATAAAATCTGGTATCATTCAGTATCCTTACTGGTTGTTCCATATTTTCGGCCTTGTGTCACAACAAAACTAGGTTTAATAAATCGATCTATATTATACTTCATAAAAGTATGGAGTTTTTTTTTTCATGCGCATTGATATCGATATCAGATTTATCATTTAATCGATTAAAACTAATTTCTTAAAATTAAGAAACAGAAAAAAATATTAAACGAGAAACATTTTTATAGACTACAATTATACCCATATCGATTGTAACTGATATATATGATTTGTTTTTTTTTACGGATTATCAACCTTTTGTGTATCATTTAAAAGGCAGAAAATATTTTTAGATTGTAATAATTTTTTTTTAGAGATAATGATTTATGGATACAAATCTTACTAATTAACCCATAGCTGGGAGGAGAATTGGTTGATTGATACACACAAATACCTTTGGGAAAAAAGAGTAAGTGAATATAACGGACCCAACTCGAACTCGAACCCCGCTCTTTTATCTCCAATTCTAAACACTTATCCATTACATCAACCGTATATCCAAGCTTATAGCACCTGATATTACCAAACGGTCACCCATCTTGACGTTGCTTAACCGGTGATCGTACAAGAACCGGTGCTTCAACTTGATATGACAGTAAGCCCTTTGACGTATAGGCATTTCTTAAAAAACAATGCTGTAGTTTTAAATCATTAACATTTGATGGGCAAAAATACCATGATAAACAAGGGAGACCGTGATCATTTTAATACATTTATTCTATGTACGTAAAGCTTTTATTATTCCTAATTTGTCAATATACGAACTCTCCAAGAATTCGCACATTCGAAACATGCCAATATATTATTCATGTGAAAATAATTTAATTTCTTGACGTTGAAAAATAATTTTGAAAGATTAGTTTTCTAGGGCGGAGTGTTGCAAATAAACACAAAGTAGATTTTTATTAAAATTAAAGTATTAACAATTTTGACTTAAAATACTGAAATACACAATAGATGTCTTCAGATCTTGTTGCTAGGCTTATGAGGGAATTTTAAAGCTAAAATAATTCTCTCGATTGTTGCCGGATTCAGAATAAAGGCATTTAATTTTCTAGTAATCATAGGTGAAAGATTTTTTTCAGCTAAAGCTTGTAAGGTAGAATTATGATAGAATTTCAGGACACTTACTTTTTTTAGTCTTTTTCTTTCGCTTTCGTCGGCGAATTTTAGGGAAACATACGAATTTTGGTACCACAGCTTTCGACTTTTGGAAATAAAAAAAATAACTGACATTGAATTTGAAGTTTAGGAAAAAAAAAAAAGAATAAAAAAGACAGATTGACGTTCTTTAGTGCAAATAAGAAAGACGGCAAAACTAAGCAACTGGAAGGAAGAAAAATAGACATTGAATTGTGAAATGCATGACTTTAAAGAATCATTTATTGTAGTGATTACATTTGTTTGTGGGGTTATAGAAGCATTATTATCAACATTAGAACGAAATCGGGTTAAGAACTGCAGAAAAATCAATAATTCACCGAAGCGGATACACGGCTGTTCCTCGGATAATCATTTAAAGAAGGGGTTTCAAACTGAAGGGGACACACACTGTCATTACGAGGGAGGGATAAAGCGGCTCAGAAGCCGGCCAGTCACTAAAGTATTACCAATAAGATCTTCAAGTACAGTGGTGGGGGATCACCACTGTTTAGAAGAGCATTTTCTCGCATTTAAATTAGTCCGCATCACATTCAGATAGGAGGAGGGGGCAGCACACCTGGTACAAGGTCTTCCCAGGAGCAAAGTAAGCAATGGAGATAATATTGAACACTTATAGTGGTAATCTATACAGTCGATTGGTTATTTATTAATCAAAATGATTGCTTAAAACTTTTTCACTAATATTTCCCCTCATCCAAAACTGAAGAGCCACTCAAGGTAGTAAGGAATGGCCACTCGGACAGCTTCTTCCCACGAAAGGTTCTTAAAGAAGATTCTTCTCAATTCTACTATGTTTCTGCTTAGAGAATCTGTGCAGGGGTGGGGGAATGGATTGTGAATTTCAACGGTTATGCGAGTGAGTGACTTGTGACATTCAATACATACAAAGGCATACTACTAACGTTCCATCATCACCGAGCGGGCCCTGTATTTTCGAGCGGTTCTCTTCTCATGAACGCTCATTGAGACTAAATTGCGCCCACAAGCGACACTCATACAATCCATTGCTAAAGATGCTGCAAAAATTATTGGCTCTTTGTATCACGACAGTAAGTATCCAACGTCTCCTGCTATGCTTTCTTTACAAGAGCAAAACCTGGCCAAAAGCTGGGTACGCCTGTCATATCTGGTGTGGCCTAGTCCCCATTTTTCAGTTTTGATAATTCAAAAGCTTCTACACGGTCTTGTGAGCGATGATTTTTTCTGTTCTACAACCCATTTGCCACATGCGAATCCTAGCAAATGTCCTGAAATTTCTTAGTCCCCCCCCCAATCCTTTCCTTCGCAGCTAAGACCCACCATGCCACGTACACTGGGACGAATCCGCCTCATTCTCTTTCTATTTCATTGACAAGAAGATGTGGCACAGGGTCGAAATAATTAAACTCCCAGTGAGGATCAAACTCAGCCGTAATTGATCTAGTGAGGCAATCTTGCTAACCATTACACCACGCCGAAGTACCTGGACTTTGATATCTAAGGTGATCTTCCTCTTGATGAATTTAATTCAGTCTTATTAGTAATGTTAAATGTCTTCTAAATAGCTTCAAAGAGGCCAAAATTAAATTTTATCTTTACTTACAACCTCGCAAAGTTGGATTGATGGTTTCGTTCCATTTACTAATTCGATTAATTTAGTTATAAATGATGTTTGCGTGGTATATGATCAGTCATGGGCACCTTGTCGTAGTTTGATGGTTAGAAAGCTTGCTAGATCAATTACGACTGAGTAGTTAGTTCGATCCTCGCCGGGTGCCCCATACTTTTGGCCTTGTGTCACATCTAAGCCCGCTTAGAAAATCGCTATATGATCAGTCATGAAACACAGGATGAGTAAATGACACACAACGATTAACAGACCGGTGTTGTAATAAAATGCAGAAAATAAAATGTTGAAAATGATTTTTAGTAACGCTTTACAATAACCAAAGATTCTGTAAAATCCATCACTTGCGTCCTCTCATGACCAAACGAGTTTGTTGTTTAATCTCAACAATCAAATCGCACTGATACCAAATTTATCAGCTCTCACTTTATTGGAGGAGAAAAACAAAAAAAACAAAACAAAAAATAAATAAAAATAAACAAAAAAATAAAAAAAAATTAAAAAAAATATAAAAAAAAAATAAAAAAATAAAAAATACAAAAAAATTAAAAAACAAACTAAAAAATAAAATACAAAAAAAAACCAAAAAAACAAAAAATAAAAAAAAAACAAAAAATAAAAAAACAAAAAATAAAAAAAAACAAACAAAAAAAATAAAAAAAACAAACAAAAAACAAACAAACAAAAACAAAAAAACAACTTTCCATTTGTTTCGTCTTGTTTAATTTAATTGTATTCCACCAATAATTCACCGAAACAATTTACTTTCACTAATATTAGTATCAAGACATTTTTAATGTATATATAAATTGAATACTAATTGCCACGTTCCTTACTATGAATTGTCAAATTTCTTAAAATAAAATAAAAAATTAAAAAATACCTTTCGTCAAGTCGCCAATGAAGAAAGCGAAGTGGTGAGAATTATAGAGAAGGAACTTGAACAAACCCTGCTTAGCGAATAAGTCAAGCTCCAAATTGCTATTGCAAATATATGAAAGGAACGAGGAACAAATTAAACTCATTAAGATACGAGGAAAATATTGGTTTCTTGCGGACCGCAGAAAAAAATGTCAGCTGGCGAGTTGTGGGCCATAAATGAAATATAGTCGTTAAAATTTCTCTGATGACGAATGGTTATTTAGAAGAGGAATTACTGAAAACTATCAAATTATTATTTGGTGTTGAGAACGTGTAAAATATTGAAGAAAGAATAAGAAACATACGCCATCTCTAGTTCCCCAGCTCTGATCAATTATATTGCAAATCGAATAGACCGGAAGTAATATGTGCATAGCCGGGAACATAAACATGTAGAATAAGCCGAGGAAGATGATCCAGGTTTCGTGCGGATGAAGAATGGAGGCATAGAAAACGCTTGACGTTAAAAGAATGAGAATGTAATGTTCTTGGAATTGCAGAGTACGTAGTTCCATATCTGCGAAGCAAAAAGAAAAAAAATAGTTTTTATTACAAAGTTAATTTTGGTGTCAGAAGATTTGAAAATTTGTGTCATTTAAAGGAGGAAGAAAAAAACTCCCATTTAAAAAGAACTTTAATTTAAAAAGTTATTGTTTTATTTGTCGACAAAATATTTTAAAAATGAAAAATTATCTAAACTGCTTTAACTCTAGCTGTTGATACTTTTATTACATGTTTTTATATAAAATGGATTGCAAACAATGATTGTTGTATTATGCCAAAATAGGCTTGGCCTCAATTTCAAGCCAGATCCTCAAAAGATACATAGTTAACTTGAGATAACCTCCAGTCGGTGATAGAGATCACTGATTCACTCGTTGTCACTGGTAACTCCGAGAGGTGAACCTCTGGGAATAAGGCTGCACCCAATATGTGAACGCTTGAGAAAAATTCGGTGAATGTCTAAGGATCTTTGAAGCAGAGCCACACAATGGCTGAGAGTAACTTATAAAGTCAAAAGTTGAATAAAATATTAAACTCGATAGATCCTGTTTTTGTGCTAATTTTCCGGTACAGCCACTCAATTACAATTCTGAGTTGGTGAAGAACGTCGTTTAATGAATAGAGAAACCGATTTTTAAATACTTTAAATTTTTGTAGCCGTTGTATTGAGAGCGGTTTTTGAAGAAATACTTACCCGTTATTATATCAGCCGTGACAAAGATTGCCCCGCCAACAAAAATACACGTAATTGCTGTTCCAAGTAACCATGTAAGCATTAGGGTTATATACGTCTGAAACTTTGAATGAGCGTAAATACATACTATTGTGTAGAATAGGATGATTACACAGAGGCTAATGGTGAGGCCGATGAAATTCAAATCAAATATCATATTCAATCCAGCAGTGATCATAATTACTGTTGACCCTAAAGAAAGGAAAAGAAATTTCCTTTAAATAAAGTGAAGAAAAACAAAACTGAAAATAGACATTTAAATTCTAAGTTGGATTTTTTCTGTTAATTCACCCTAAAATATTAATTCACCCCCAAATAAAAAGAAATTATATTTACTAAAATTCAAATCAAATTCTCCCAAAGCGAGACTCCCTTTACACTTCATTCGCACTCACCCTGATAAACAAAAAAAAAAAATATATATATCTTTTTAAAGTGTAAAAAATCCTTGTTAACTATCTCAAATATCATCCGCACTTGCGAAATGTGAAGAACTTCCTGATTTTTGGTTAGTTTTTTTTATTCTGAGGGTTTGAGTTGTTGCGAGGTAAGCTAAACAAAATTTGATTTAAAATTTCAAAAGAATGCAAAAAAACCAACGCCATACCAACAACAAAAAAAAGTAAAAACAAAAAACAGTAAAAACAACAAAAAAAAAAAAAGTAAAAAACAAAAAAGTAACAAAAAAATAAAAAATGAAAAACTGATTTAAAATTTATGATTTTCTGGTGTGAATTAAGATTTGCGATAACATGTATTAATTGGGGTGAATTAACAGAATAGATCTTAATAAATTTTTGAAAAAGCAACACTTGGGAAACGCATGACTTAATAGATGCTTTATTAAATCTTAACCAAATTTATTAGTTTTCGGTATTGTATTGTTATACATTACACTGGATATTAGAAATGACAAAAGACATCCAGCTAGTTAACACTTCCAATAAATAACTCGCAATTTCCAGGCGTTTTAATTTTTACGAAGAAAATTTAAAGAGTGCAATGATAAAAACAAAAAAATATTCGGAATAAAAGAGAGGGAAAAAAATGCCTACCTGGGGAAATAATGGTGATGAGAAAGAGTTGCATCAAATAAAGTACGTAGGCGATACTAAAGCAAGCATTATGGCGGATTAAACTAATGACACGGCGCATTACGAGAAACGTGTTTGCCAAATCAGACAGCATCCAGCGACGCCTTTGTTTTAAAAATTCATCTAAGTTGGATGGACAGTAGGTAGTGTTGAAGCCAAAAGTGCAAAACTTTAGTTTCCAACCTCGTAACATCATTAAAGTGCACATCCAACGGTCTTCACCTGAAAAAGAAAAAAAAAAAGACGATAGTGAAGGTTTTGAACTTATTCTAAATTCAGAAAAAGCAATTTTACGATTTTGCCGGCCCCGCAAAAGCCCCTTATGTCAAGGGGTTGTCACTGTTTTAACAATTCTCATAGTCTTGAAATATTTGGGCAAGTTGTTCAATTCAATTTCTCATCTATTTCAAATATTGAATACGTTACTAAAGCCAGTTCCAATTATCAAAGCACCAATAAGTATTTGCTTTAGAAGCCTTCCTGCAAACAGGAGCAATATATTGAAGGAAAAAAAGAAAACAGAGAAAGAAAACAGAGAAAGAAAACAGAGAAAGAAAAGAGAGAAAGAAAACAGAGAAAGAAAACAGAGAAAGAAAACAGAGAAAGAAAAGAGAGAAAGAAAACAGAGAAAGAAAACAGAGAAAGAAAACAGAGAAAGAAAACAGAGAAAGAAAAGAGAGAAAGAAAACAGAGAAAGAAAACAGAGAAAGAAAACAGAGAAAGAAAACAGAGAAAGAAAACAGAGAAAGAAAACAGAGAAAGAAAAAACAGAGAAAGAAAAACAGAGAAAGAAAACAGAGAAAGAAAACAGAGAAAGAAAAACAGAGAAAGAAAACAGAGAAAGAAAAGAGAGAAAGAAAAAACAGAGAAAGAAAACAGAGAAAGAAAACAGAGAAAGAAAACAGAGAAAAGAAAAAAACAGAAAAAAGAAAAAAGAGAAAGAAAAACAGAGAAAGAAAACAGAGAAAGAAAAACAGAGAAAGAAAAAACAGAGAAAGAAAACAGAGAAAGAAAACAGAGAAAGAAAACAGAGAAAGAAAACAGAGAAAGAAAACAGAGAAAGAAAACAGAGAAAGAAACAGAGAAAGAAAAACAGAAAAAAAAGAGAGAAAGAAAGAGGAAAAAAAAGAGAAAAAAAGAAAAAGAAAAAAAGAAAGAAAAAAGAAAAGAAAAAAGAAAGAGGAAAAAGAAAGAGGAAAAAAGAAAGAGGAAAAAGAAAGAGGAAAAAAAGAAAGAGGAAAAAAAGAAAGAAAAGAAAAGAAAAAAAAAAAAAAAAAGAGAAAAAAAAAGAAAAGAAAAAAAAGAAAAAAAAGAAAAAAAGAAAAAAGGAGAAAAAAAGAAAAAAAAAAAAGAAAAAAAAAAAAGAAAAGAGGAGAAAAAAAAAGAAAAGAGGAGAAAGAAAAGAAAAAAAAAAAAAAAAAAAAAAAGAGAAGATAGAAGAAAAAAAGAAAGAAAATAGGACTCATCTCAGAGAGACAATATTGGAATAAATTCACAATTCATCTAAAAATTAATGTATAACTATCAAGATAGTCATTTTGTATATTATTACACAATGATATTAAGGAATATTTATGACTAAGTTGGAACGTTTTTGTCCGATTCCATTTTTTCTTTAGAACTTCAGGAAATTGAGGGTTTTTTTTATTATCTACACTGCTTGGACTATTGCCCTCATCTTTGTCATATTCATCGTTTCGGCCGTTGTACGCCCGAACTTCTTCAGATGATATACATGGACACATGGCCCAGTGGATAAAACGTTGGTTCCAATATCTGGTGAACAGAGTTGAGTTACTAAACTGAGATATATATAAGGCACGGCACGTGGAACTAGAATAATCTAAAGGGATTTGTATAGCAACTGAAGACGCCCGAAACGTCGTGAATATGACAAAGATGGATGTTACAATGCCTCTCTGATGTTTTCTTACATTATTCAGACATATCCTAATCTTCATTAACATATTCACTTGATGGGAATTTCGAAATGAACTCTTTATATCGTAGTTTCATCATCATTTTAGTTATTTCCCTTTAACTCAACTCTCCAAGTTCACCACTGCTGTAGCCTGGTATTGAACTCAGTCAATCTAGTCACTGGATCTAACCAACGCCTTTATTTTGAGGACATCTGCATGAATTTTGGAGACTTATAAACCTAATGTCTCAGCAACTTTTTTTTTTTTTTAACCAGTGCTCCTATTGCAATTTTTCTGTTATTATTGCATTTTTACTAGAGCTTACATTGATATTTTTTGTTGTTAATAATTGCTTTTCTCTAGCACTCCTTATTACTTGTTCCCATAATGTATTCATTTCTATGCTTGGTTGGCTCAGGATATTTTTGTGGCCTAGCATGTGCGCTGATTCCTTAAGTTTTTGTATTTTCCAGTGATGCTCTGTCTATTATTTCAATCTCTTCCCACGATGGGTGGGCGTGGTGATCTCATTTTTCCCTCCATATGTGGTCAGCTATGCCTGATTTATCTATTTCCTCTTGTGTTACCGCTTTACGATGTTCTTGTAGTCTTACCTTAAGAGGGCGCGGCCGGTTTCTCGTTTATATTTCTTACCACAACTGCATGGGATGGCGTATACACGATGCTTAGACAGATTTACCTCTAAAGGGGGGTCTTTTTCTGAAGAGGTGTCTGCTAAATGTTGAACCACTTTTGTAGGTTATCCTGATGTTATATGGGGCATAGATCTTTTGTATTTTCTTCGATAATCCCTTCACATAAGGTAGACAGGCCGAAGCTGTTCTCCGAGTGTTATACTCTTGTACCCTTCTATCCCAGTTTGTCGGAGCTGCTGCCATGTACCCAGGGTAGTTGTTACGTTTTAGGGTACTGCTTATACTGAACATTTCTTGTTCATATGTCAAGAGTCGCCACTTATGACTTTTGCTCGATTGTGTAAACACCGGACAATCCCTTCCTTTACACTGTATGGGTGGTGGGCGTTGAAGTTGAGGTATTGTCTGGTGAATGTAGGTTTGTAGTATACGAATGTCTTGAACCCATGCTCTGTTAGAGATATTAGTACATCCAGGAAGGCGAGTTTGTTGTTTTCTCTCTCCATTATGAACTGTATCGATGATCTTATTGAGTTCCCATGCTCCAGTAGTAGCTGGACCTCTTCCTGGTGTGTTAATAATATGAAGGCATCATCTACGTATCTCAGCCATAGGATTGGCTTTAGTGATGTAGATTCTAATACCATTTCCTCAAAGTATTTCCTATGTAGGTTTGCCATTGCTGGTGATAATGGCGATCCCATTGCTAAGCCTTCATCCTGTCGATATATGTCTGATTCTATTCCTAAGTGTGTTGTTTGCGTACAGAAATGCAGCATCTCCATCAGGTTATATATTGGTATACTGGTCCGTTTTCCTAAGGATGTGTCCGAGACCAGTATGTCCCTGGCTACCTGAACAAACTCGCTACGTCCAGGCTCAGCATCTGGTTGGATTGGATGGGAGCATCTTTGATTCTCCACCAAGTGAGCACAGTTCCGGACCTGCGATGGTAACTTTCCTATTAATGAGTCGAGTATATTTACTAGGAAGTGACCCAGAAGGTGGCACACAGAACCTTGACAATCGGCCTGAGAGGATTACCGTCTTTGTGAATTTTGGGGAGACCGTATATGTGAGGTAGCTTTCTGTAACGCTCTGACAACTGCCTGTATGTCTTAGGTGCGAAGTGGCCCTTGTTCTTGATTAGGATCTGTGACAGTTTGCGTCCTGTTTTCTTTGTAGGATCTTTACTTTATTGTAGCTACCATTTGCAATGAGGTCTTCCAGTTTTTCTGTATATGCCGTTTTGTCCATCACTACAGTTGCATTGCCTTTGTCAGCTGGAGTATGATGATGTTTTCTGTAGGGTTGGGATTGCCAGCCTCTCCAGTTTCGTGATGATGGATTTGGGCAGCTTAGCTTTCTCCAGTATTTATTTCACTTTCCATTTTAGATTATCTGTCCGAGGAAAGTTCAAGGCTATTTCCTTGATTCGAGCAATGACTTCCAAGTATGGTATCTGCCTAATGGTTTTGGCGAAATTTAGACCCTTGTTTAGTACTGACTCCTCAGAGGCACTCAGCTAATGTTGTCCGACATTGATTATTGCTTTCACTGGTGAGTGAAGGACCTTATGTGTCACCTTCTGATCTTTCAATCTACTTAATATTTGTAATTGGAGGGCCTTGACTGCATCGAATTCATGTCTGAAGGATTTATCCAGATCGTGATGGATCCTCTTTCGGTGTTCTTCCCCAGTAATTCTGTCGAAGAAGGTCTCGAGCCTCTGGGAGATATAAGATTATAGTTTCTGTTTTATCCAACGGTTGTACTGGATTCTCTCTCTGACAAGGGCGTGTACCGCTTTCTCTGCGACCAGAGAAGCTCTCCTTGAATTGACGAGAAGTCTTGGTGCCAAGCCTGAAATGATGGTTTGGTTTGGTTTGTTTTACGGCATATCAATCTCAATGGGCTATTTAATACCGACAAAATTTTTGTTGCTGGTAATATTTTTTCCTTCAAAAAAATCTATTTTTGGTAATATTTTTTTAAGGACGAATTAAAGTTCGAAATTCCAATCTCTAGAAGAAGGCCGGAGCGTACAATGACCGAAACGTTGGGAATATAGCAACAACGGTGAGGATAACAGTTCGTATAATGTAAATAATGTAAGTAATCATAATACCTTATCTCAGAGATATAGACATACGTTTTGCTGATGCGACTACACGTGCGTCCGAAGGAGAAGAGATGCTGAGAAATTTAAATTATTTTTTAAAAAATATATATTTTGTGTAGTCTAGCCGACTTCATTTCTTTTTATTCAGGTTTTCATCATTTTTGTTATTAAATCTACCACACTTTGACAATAGAAGATCCTCAAGAAAAGTAAAATGTAAGACGTAAATTTACTGTGGATAATCTCACGATTAAAGTACATATATTTTAGTCTCAGTAAATTTCTCTTTTAATTAGAGTAGCATTTTTAACTTAAATTTATGATTCAACACTCATTTCGGTAACCGACTAATTCAGTTAGTGTGTTTTGTAAAATGTCCTTTGTGTTCATATAATCTTATTTAAATTCCGTGAAGTTTCTGCTAGGTATGCCCTGTGACAATTATTACAGGTGATAGAGTAAATTCTTTTTTAAACACTAGGATGGCCGAGGTGTCGTTTTCGACACCTTCAAATTTTCAACAAATTCCTATGGAATAACTAGTTTTGGTTCGATGCTGAGGCTTATGGACAATTATTGAATTTTAGCAAAGATGCTTAACAGACTTTATTCTTTAAAAATATTCAATGGAATAGTTGATATTTGAGGTTTTACCTTGAATGGCCGAAGTGTCGTTTTTGACATCTAGGCTATTTATAGGGTAAATGCATTGAAAAATTTCTCACAAGCAATAATACTTGTTTTTATGTCCCCTATCTATCTATCATATATATCAATCACTTTCTTTCAGTATGAGGTATACTAATATTTGTGAATTTCTTTTAAGACTTGTTATTCCTGATTTGAGTATTGAATATATTAAAGATGGCTGCTTCACGGCGTAATGTAAAGATGTCAAAAGAGCTGGTCATCCTAGTGTTAAGGACGAAGAAGATCATGCGAAAACCTTTTTAACTTTATTTTTCCTTAAAAAAATCTTTATATATCAAAATTCATATATCGTTTTACCCATTATACAATGACCAAAACTAAGATTATGCGGATAAAAAGGGAGATGAATACAATTGTGAAGCACATCATTTGAGACTTAACGTCGACAGCACATAAATTGTAGTAAGTATAATGAAGATACATGAACTACAAAGTTATAAGCAATATTTGTAGAAATCTACAAGAATTTACCTGTATCTTTAATGAAGACGTCGGATGGTTCTATGCTTGGTTGAGAATAAGTCTGGAGTAATTCCTTAATAGCATTCACTCTATAGAGACTGAAACAACCAGGACAGCACATCACCGAACCAATTATATTTTGGGCACTTTTGATCATCCAGAAATCTAAAAGTGGAATGCAAACAGACATTTTTTGTTTTAAAATAGGCTTCAAATTAATTACACTTTAGATGCATTCATTTAAAATGTAATATTTTGTGCGTTATCAGAAAATAAGTTTTAATTATTGCAGCGAATCAGGAAATTTGCATTGTAAAGTCAAACTTTACATAAAATCAGTTTTCCGTTAGGAAAAAAAAAGTCAGTAGATCTTTGCTAATATTTAAAATATTGTAGTCAAATGCCCCCCCCCCCTCACTCACGTGACAATGGAAAAAAGGCCATTCTTTTAGGACTGTGCGCATAGATTAGTGCTCATTAATGCGAAAAGTGAGAGGAGATCGTTGCGCTACAAATCTATTTCTTTTCACCAAAGATCTGCGTAAAATAGCAGAACAAAAGTTCTCTTCCTTGTCGAAATTGTGAACATTATATCAATTCTTAAATGTCGCTACTTCAACGTAAAAAGAAAGATAGAAAAATAGGTCACTCTTATATATTAATGAAATTCGTACTGTAGTTCACGCAGTGTACTCAGCCCTGGTTCGATACATCGTTCTAGTATATCAACAGAGATTTTGTTAAAAACCGATTCTCTGAAGTTTTCAAGTTCCTATAGTATGGTTTATTCAGACCATAGTTTTTTTTTAACATTTGTATAAACCTAGATAACTTTCAGCCATTTAGAAGAAATAAAGCATCCTTGTTGCATGGGAAGGATTTTCCCGGCCAGCAAATATTAAGCCTAGAACGAGAAATGGTGCTCATAAATCGAAGGATTATTTCACGATTAGGTCTTTGCAGCTGACAGGGTCGTCAAATCAAGAAAAGTTAGCGTAAAGCTGACATCATGGCTTTACTAGAAGCGTCAATAAGATTGACAGAACGAGATAAAAAGAAGTGCTTACTGAAGTAATGGATATGGCTTCTCCAGCAGGAGAATTCGAGAGTGCTACTGAGCGACACTGATTTGTTACATAAATCATAGATGAAAAAAAATTAACGAAGTGATTTTCGATGAAGATAACTATAGTTGTTTTTAAGAAACCTGGCATCGTTTATCACGTAACGGAGCAACAATCACGATATTCTTTACCCGGTTGGTAACATCATCTCAGCGAACAAACCGATCATGGTGAGATACACATACAGACACCTGTAGCCACTAATGCAGGTTCTACGTTGGTACATAAGCGAAATTTTATGGCAAAGTTTCAAGATAATTGACTGAAACGAACTCCAGACAATTATTACAAACATTTTCTGGGTTCATTTCAAAAAGTATGTACAGGTTGGTTTGAATAGAGTTCTAATTACCCAAAGCTTTCTACCAGGGGAATTCGCTTACTAGGTGTCGGGGTAATAAGGTTAAGAGAAGGGAATTGCATAAATCCTCTTTTGCTCTCTTTGTACACAAAATGCCGTAGCGACACCGCGCCCTGTTTAACCTCTTTGAAGAGGGTCGCATGGCGAGCGCCGACTATTTAATTTCAACCTAGCCACGTAACTCCTCACACAGCAAAGTACAAGGCCTATTTTAGCTCTACCTCTCTGTATAAACCTAAATATATTTCGTGTTTCTGAGCCACGCTGTCTTAATACAAAGATATGTAAAATCATCCACGTGTTGAATTCACCATTTTCTTTTGAAAATGTCGAAATAATTTGTTTTGAATGCTGTTCAACCTTAACGACAGTCATTATTATTGGTAGCAACCGGCTGGGACAACCGGCTGGGATACCACACCTATCTTTTTTTTCTTTTCTTTTTATTGATAATCATTATTTCATTACAGTTTTTAATTAGCTGAAATAGGAATTTTCACATTAGAAATGGAAAATATATTCAAAGTGAGTATGAACTGTAACAAATTCTTTTTGCCTATTCTTATTTACTTGATGAATATTGTTTCTTTTTGCAATATTCTTATTAAAAAGCAAGTATATTTATCATTGTACCTGTGGTGAATATCACAATATATTTAAAGAATACCAAGTTTATTATTAGATGTAAAAAAACATTCTATTTTAATTATTATCAAAGCAAATACTAAAATATTTTTTGCTGTGAATCGGACGAGAAAATGTTTAGTAAACTAATAAGACGAATTCCTACAAGACTAATGGTTAGAGTAGCCATGTTAACTATTTTACTGCTAAGCAGAAGCAGCAAAATATTAATGCACACTGAAGATTATTAACGAGCGTACATATATTTAATTCGAAAAAAATCACGAGTGATACAAGATTCAAAAATCTACTGAAAATGAAAAATGTTAAGCTTATTGATTCAAAAATAGACTTTTTTCCATTTTGAATCAATAAGAGTAACACTTTTCATTGTTTGCATCTCCCATGGATACAGTGTTGGTGTAAGTAGCAAGTGGCCGTAAATATCTTACCTTTTGCATATTCAAACATCTGGAACCAGACAATTGGATTGTTCTTATTACCGACTGGATGCGTTCTTCCACAAGCCCCGCCCAGCCTCATATCACTGTTACAGGTAGTCAGTACTTCAAGAATTGAATCTGCGTCGAACTTCATATCTGCATCAGTTGCCAAAATGTAAGTCTGATTATCGATTTTGGAAGTTTGTTGGGATAAACTTGGAGATTTGAGGTCTTCATCTTTTATCACATCGCCGCTAATCGTTGTTACCAATTTTTGTGTAGGTGGGGGAACCTCTCCAATGACAACGCCATTTAAGCTAGGAGATTTGGTATAGGAATCTAATACAAAACCCCGGTTTATAGCAGAATGGTGAAATTTTCCATTCATTTTGGGAACAGTGAGGTAGGTTTGATTTTTGTAGGAAAGCGGTGTTGGACCATAACTTTCATCTGTTTCAGCATCGGAATCCTCTGACCAGGCAGAAGACATATCATCACTCATGTTAATGCCGATGTCACTGTCTAGATAGATTCGTGGTATGTCTCGAGTAGACATAGTATCACTATATCTGAGACTCTCTGCATCCATTGAACAGTTAAGAGAATCTAGTCCGTTAAATTTGTTTTCGGGGATTTCGTAACGAGCGTTGATTTCACCCATCAAGTCAAAGCGTTCATGCTGCTTCTCTAGCCACTCGTAGCTGCGTTTTATTCGGATGTCGAGGATGTAGTTCATGTACATGATCTGGATGAAAAGTAAACGGTGATATATTCGAGAAAAAATATTAGAATCAGACAAATTGCCCACCTTACCACATATGGAAGCTTAGTTAACTCTGATAAGCTACTGAACCATCACTGAAGTTAAGCAAAGTCGAACCTGGTCAAGACCTAGAAGGGTAACCGCTTGGGTATTCCAGGTGCTGTAAAGCGTGGTGTAATAGATAACAACTGTGTCGGAAATCGAAGAGCAGAGTTCCAATTCCAGTTGGAAATACTATTGGCAAAGGAATGAATCCACTTCCTCACAGTTATGGGTTAATTAGTCCGACTTGTAAATCATTATCTCCAAAAATTCTTACAGTTTAAAAATATTTCCTGGCTTTAAATAACCTCCAAAATGTTGATATGCCGTAACAAAAAGAAAAAAAGATCAATCAATCCTAAGCTAATAGTATTTGCACGTTAATGAATAAGTTTCTTCAAATATTCTTGAATTATTTCGAAGTATTGTTCTTGGTTGATATAGACGTCATTATAGAGAACATTTCGACCAAGTACCCTTTGTTCATCATCAGAGAGTCCATTGATTGGCTGAAATTGGATATCACGACTGTAATATTTTTGTTCCGGTGATGGAAGTTGTATTTTTCCTGTTGATTTGGTGATTCTCTGCAGGATCCATGGATTGAACTCACGACTACTAGATGACAGGGACATATATATAATATATATAACCATGTAGTCAAGAGTAGAATCTTTGGATCAGTTAATAAAGCATCAATTCAACAGGAACGAAAAATAACGGACATCAGTGGGATAAAAAATAACCCAATAATCAACAAATATCCCATATCAATGGACGCTTGATAATGACCAGTGGTTACTTATAAGTCAGGTGTACAATTCGGTGCAGTAATAGATAATTATTATTCATTGAAAAATTATATTTGGGAAAAAATGCCATTGTACAAGGTAACCCCAAAAAGTTCTTGTCGCTTTTGATTTATTAGAAAACAAAGAAGGTTTACAACAAATTTGACAAAAATAATCCCCATTGGCAGCCAGAACATTTTACCACGTCTACCTCATTTACGAAGGTGGTTGTACAAGGGATGGATGAGATGATAATCTGTTGGCGCTAGGCGGATGGCACAGTGTCTGCGAGCCAAGACACCGTATGTTATCCCATGTCATCCGTGCCACTTGAGGGGGAACAGTCTCGAGATTAAACAATGCTAGCTTCTGCTTCAGTGCACAACTTCAACTACATGTGAGTACACGGTCACAGTGATGGTTTGTCCCGTTGGTAGCAGCTCATAGTGCACCACTTGTCGACTAATCCGATAGATACAGAGCATGATCTTGCGTGGGTGTAGAGGTTGTCTTGTGGTGTGAGGCACAGGGTCGCATGATGACAACCAATGATTGGCATGCTTGGGAGTTTCATACAGGATCCACTTTTTGTCACTGACGAGCACTAGATCGAATACTGGTATGTCGCGGTGACGAAAAAGAAATGAGAAACAGCCTGTCGCTGCTTGTTGGCTTCCGACAATGTGTGGACTACCTCATTTGCTCAACGTTTACGCCTTCCCTATGCGATGCAGGTGAAACATTCGGCGAGCTCACCGCAGGTTTAGCTGTTGTCCTCGTCTATGGCCACCTTCTGGGCTGGCCACTGCGAGAGTTCATCGCAAAGGAAACCAGTGTCTGGCGCCACATTCACTCACAGAATTATCCCCAAAAGCTTGGCGTATTTGGCGACTTTATGCGGATAAGCCCACCTTATAAAGCAGACAACCACGAACGAGCTGCTAAACACTGCCATGTTTCTTCGCCACTGCTCGAGCTATGACTGATGTACGTGCACAACGCGTTTGCATTGGTCAAGAGCAACACCCCACGGAAATATTGTACTTTTAAAAGAGTCGTAATTTAATCCTTTTGGGATTACAAAAAAACTATATTGACAATCTGATGACATTTGTTAAAGAGGTGGAAGATCAGATTTAAAGAGTTAAAATTACCCGCGTCATAAAAAATAAAATTACCACTAATGCCAATCACATCAGAATGCTAGCATTCATTGTTAACCAAATTAGCAAAGATAAGAAAGCGTATTATATGAATTTTAGCCAAGTCTGTCTTGTGTTAGAATTTGGGAGATCAAAAAATTAAGTTACAAATAATAAAATACAAAATATTTAAAATTATTTTCAACAGTCAAAGACGAATCAATCAAGTCAAAGTTTAGGGTAAATCAATAGCGGAAAAAAAGTGAATACACTCAAACGAACGCATAAAAAAAGTCAATGATTACCTGGCTCCAGCGTTTCTTTGGTTTCACTTTTTCATTATCTTTAAGATGTAAAAATAGCGGCATACCGCCTTTAAGAATCCATTGTAACTGGAGTCCGTAAGGCATTTGATGGGCAAACACATCGGTCCGGGCTAAGTCCAATTTCGTCTGCAGTAGCCACAATAATTGCAGCGTAAATTCACTCAGCGTTTTACCCTGGGTACCATTGTCCATTATGATGTGAGATTCAAGATAAACATGTCGGATTTTGTCTGATAATGAAATCCTGTAGAAGTATGAAGGAAATTAAAAAAAATATATATCTCCTAGCTTTGTTTAAATTAATATAAATTTGAACATCTACAGACTGAATTAGAACAGGAAAATGTAATAACAGACTTAGAAAGTAAATCAAGACATTATCTGAGATATGTTACATTTTTTGCTTCGATAATATTGAAATGTTAGTCATTCTGTTGAAATTTACTCTCATCTCTAGGGGCATTCTTACGGAATGGCAGGTTTATCAATTTAAAAAAAACAAACAAACAAAAAACAATAAAAAAGCAAATAAATAAAGTGATTAAGGGTCCAGCTTGGTTTAACCAAATTCCATACAAGTTGATATGTCTACTCCTCTCTTTACGAATGGTTAGTAATGTTTTTAAGTTTCAAATTATATTGTTTTGATTTTCAGAGTTCAGAAAGTCCTGAAGAAATTCCAATGAATCGTCCTTCGTTGTTAGTGAATATATATATATATATATATATATATATATATAAAAGGTCGAATTTACTGCCTTTACACTTCAATCTTCAAAGGCAGTAAATTCAACCTTGCTAATCGAACGAATCTCAGTGGCTCGATCAGTTAAGAGCACGTCAAGCTAAATGACGATTCCGTATAGGATAGAGGTTCGAATCCTGTCGAACAACGAATATTTTCTATGAAAATTTCTCGGACATTTAGGCTGGTAAGTTTTGTTTAATACTGTTTATTATAAACAGAAAATTTAGTTAAATATTTTTATCTATAAAAAAAAAAAAAAAAAAAAATGGATGTATAAACATAAAAATGTTCTAAAAATAGTTGTCGGACTTTGCCCATTTCATTATATATATTATATATATATATATATATATATATATATATATATATATATATATATATGTGTGTGTGTGTGTGTGTGAATTCAGAAATGAAAAGCTGGCACCCCCACACACGCATATACAAATAAGAGAACCAGTACCGAAAATTTCGTTAAAGATTTGACAATTAGCTGATTTGATAGATTTTAAAAATCCAGATTCTCCTAGAGATATTTCACTTATTTCTACAAGTAAACAATATTTTAATGTGCAAGAAGCTCTTCCAATATAAAAATCTCTTTTTTTGTTAAATTGCATGCAATGTTTAAGTCAGTATTTTCTATAATCTACTTTCAAATGGCATAAATGTTTACGAGAAAATTAAGTAGGTTTCGGGCTTTTTGATTTATATACATCACCTTTTTAAAAGAGCTCGATGATAATATATACAAAATCCAGGAGTTGTAAAAAATTGTTTGAATTAAATTTAAATATAAAAGATCAATCTAAACGAATAGACTAAATATAGTCATAAGAATAATCCATATATTATGTATTGCGTTTTATGCACTTTGTTTGTAATATATGTGTGCTGTTTAAAAAAAACAGCCCACATACTACATTGATCTTCGGCAGGGGTCTGTATATTGAGCCTAGCCAAATTACACAGATACTATACTGACCCAGGCAGATGTTCCATTTCCCAGTGTAAATAATTGGGTCATATTTTACAATTTAAAGTGGATGATGTGCAACTGGTTTAATGGTTAGCAGCGAAACAAGAAATTGGCGAGTCTAGTTGGTTATATTCCATTTCAAACAAATACCCTTGGAAAAAAAAGGGATGAATTCAGATTTTCTCCTCCTAGCTATCAGAAATAGCGAGGTAGGCTAGACTATAGCCGTGATTGGCAGACAGTCTAGGAGAAAGAAAACTCAATTCAAACCTTATATAGCCAATTAATTATGAAGTTCATAATTTTATGGAGTTCATAATTGTGGTACAGGGTCGTGAATACGATTTTGACAGATCAATTATATCGCTCGGTAATAAAAGAATCTTCCTCTCGTAGAAAGTTAAAGCAAAATATAGAAGAATCAGAATTTTGACTAGAGTTGAGGAATATTAAGGTGGTGATGGTGAAGATTATAATTAAATATTAAGGTAACAATTATGGGCGCGTCAAACAGTCTCGAAGAGTTTTGAGGAAAAGTTAGGGAATTTGAAATCAGATAAAGAACTGAAACCATCTATGCGACAAAGATTCCAGAAAAATTTTGTCCATTGGCTATCACTTGATCTTTCAGTAATAAACCACCTGACAGTACTTGTATATTTAGCAAGTAAAAGTAATATTAAAATCTTTCTAATTATACCAGTTGAATGTCAGAATTTTAAGTGAAGATATTAATAAGAAACACATTACAGAAGGATTTCTATCTTTAGAGAACTCGGAAAGTCTTTTAAAATTATCAAACAGGAACGAGAGAGTATCTTAACACCTATTGAAAAACATTAATAGCTAGATGTTGGTCTGCATTAAAAACAGCAAACCAAAAAACAAAAAAACAAAAATGGAAAACAAAAAGAAACCTGAAGTGATGTATTTACCTTTGCAAGCTCTTTAAGAGACGCTCCATTTCGTAATCGGCTTCTCTGTACATCGTAGTGCAAATGAATACCTTGCTAATTGTTTTGTCCTTTATAAGTAAATCAGTGTCTGGTTCATTGACCATGAAACCTAAAGGTTTATAGTTTAAGTGAAGTTGATATTCCAGAAAGATGTTACAATAAGAAAACCTGAAAAAATTAGCTTCCAGGGGCTTGAGCAGCGTATCAGGGCATTGGGTATGCTTGGAGCCAAGGGTAATAAAGGGTAATAACCACAATAGACATGCAAGGAAAACGCAAATCCACAGAGCAACAGTGAAATTACGTATAACACCGTTTGTAACCATACATAGTTGTGTGATATCGTCATAAGCTACTAACGCGAGAACAATCGGGGTAGCCAGTAGAGTAGGTAGATATATACCCGTCCATGTCATACCGATGCGGGTGGAAAGGTAAGTGAAGAAGTGGAATAGCAAACCAGATGAAATGTGAATGACGAGAGCGTATTTTAAATTGGTAAATTCTTGAATAGTTTCGAAAGCTTGAATAAACGCATTGAATGCGTCTGTTAAATCAGTCCGATGTTCCAGCCACAGAACACAAATGGCGACAAAGAAAATAGTGATTATTCGAATTAGTGTGTAGAGAATGCTGGAGTTATCACGCCCAGTTACGGTGCCGTCCCTAGAACGAATGGTGAAATATTGCACTCCGGGACACCAGGTAAAAGACAGAGCCAATATGGAAGACGATAGAATGAGAACTTCTGGGAGTTTCAAGACGTGGTAGAAACCAGCGACGCAAGATATACCGATTATTATAGATGCACATACAATACCGGATATAGCGAAACGCAAATTTTTCACGTATTTCGTTGTGAAGCTGTCAAGAAACCGATTATTAAAGAATCTCTGTAAAAGAATAGAAAAGACATATTTACATTTCAAGTTTCAATCTGAATATCTGAGATAATCATTTACACCAGAGGTTCCCAACCTTTTTTTTTTTTTTCACATAAAAATTTTACACCGCCCACCCGCATAATAAATATGCAAAATTATAGTAAAATTGTTTGGTAAAAGTTTTATACTAATTTATAAACTGAGTTTATAATGTATTTAAAAAGCAAGCAAAAAAAAAAAAAAAAAAAAAAAAACACCACCACCAACATATTAAAATTGTTTGGTAAACGTTTGTTTCTAGTTCGTAAACTGACTTTATGATGTTAAAAAAATAAAATAAAGGGAGGTAACAAATAATGCTGATTTATATGGTGATGGTAAAACAAACGAAAGCCATTAAAAACTGTATACAGGAATCCCTCGATTAATGCGCATTCAATAAATGCATTTTCGATGCGCTAAAGTTTTTATATACCAAAATTCATGCATCCATAATACTTAGTTAATGCGGTAAAATATTCTTCAGTTTAACCATAGTAAATTGAAAATTGATTTTTTAATAGTTACCGATTAATAAAAAAATTTAAAAATGGAGGACTATATTGTTTGTCAAGCATTACGTAAACTAAGTAATTAAAGTAGAGTTGAAAATTTTTTTTTCATGTTTATTTTGTAGGTCTTAAAAGGACATCTGATTTTGTTATTTAAAAACAAAAAAAAAAGCAAAGAAAAAGACGATTTAATTAGATACGGAAATGTAGATGTATGCATTTACTATGGAAAGATTATAAATAAAATTTTCAGGTAAAAATACCAATGATTATGATGCGTTTGGAAAATTTGAGGAGGCACTTTCTTAATACTGCCAATTATGTGAAAAACAGACAAAAAAAAATCAGATTAATAAACATTAATTCACAAAATTTTCATTGTATCTTCTCATATGTCCTATATTTTGATTAAAAAGTACGCAAATTAGAAATTAATTGTGAATGAGATTATATTTGAGGTACAAATTACATCATTTCCTATGCGGTATTATATTCGATTAATGAGTTTTCGATTAGTGCGTATCTTTAAATATTAGACGCAATAATCGAGGGATTCCTGTATATAATTTAGTTTCAACATAAAGGTTAATTTTATGGTTAGCGTTGAAAGTTTTTGACTAACAATTGAACTAGAGTTTTTGACTAACAATTGAACTAGAGTTTTTGACTAACAATTGAACTAGAGTTTTTGACTAACAATTGAACTAGAGTTTTTGACTAACAATTGAACTAGAGTTTTTGACTAACAATTGAACTAGAGTTTTTGAATAAAAATTGAACTAGAGTTTTTGACTAAAAATTGAACTAGAGTTTTTGTTCATAATTATAAAACTAAAAAGAACATGCAACAACAACTAAAAAAAAAATTGTCAGGGAATATTTTTTTGTTTTGTCTTCTATAATTTAATTCATATACGAAAAAGAAAAAAATATTTATTAGTTATTAATTAGTTATTCCGTCTGAAGAATTATTTAAATGTTAATGACCCTTCAAAACTTATCTAAGAATGTGACCAAATTATTCCCATTACCCACCTGTTATTTTATATACAGGTTTTTTTGCACATCTCTTGAATATTGTTTTCGGGTAGCACATGTTAAAATACCTTTTTAATACTCAAAATCCTATATCGATTAACAAAATTTCCAATCGCCAGCCATTCAGTTGCTAATCGCCCACCCAACAGTTGAAATCGGCTACCGGTGAGAAACCCTGATTTACACTGAATAATACAACGTTTCAGGCAGAGTGTCCATTGACCTGGATCAAGTGATCCGGTTAACGTTCAAACTGAACCCTTTATTCAATCTCCGGGGCAAATTGTCCTCTTTTTACTGTCTCGAGATACCGCGTCTAGGCTAGATTTGACAGAAATCCCTTTAAACGAAAATTCTACCATTAATCCATGAATACTAAAACTTAAAGTGCACCTCAGAGTTTTACTTACATATGCACAATGTACCCCCCATAGATTAAAACATGGTGTTCACCACATGACAATGCATGCCAGGCGATAGATTATAATATCAAATAGCTAATGCTGTTAGGATATCCCGTGAGGGAGTTGAGAATATTCTGTACAATGAACTTGGCATGACAAAGTTTTCTGCTCTGTAGGCACCTGATCAAAAGCACATCAGATGGATCATACCATGGGAAAATCTGAAATTGTTTGAGACAGATCCAGCTGGTTTCCTTGAAAGTTTCTTAATCCATGATATATGTTGGGTTCATCGTTTTTAGAGAGTGGCAACACCCTCCTCACCTGCTCCAAAGGCAGCCAAAGTCGTTTCATTTGCAAGGAAGTTCGTGGCCTCAGTTAATAAAAACAATGAATGCCTTTTACATAAAACAAAAACTATCTTCAAAATGGTCACACCATCAATGGAGAGTAGTATGCCAACTTGCTGATGTTGTTGTGAAAGGCTAACAAGATCAAATGTCCAAGTTTCATCAGGACAACTCTCCAGTCCTTGTCTGCTGTGCGTAACTGTGGCTTTGAACCGGTTGATCATAGTTCCCTGTTCTTCTGATTTGACTATCATCTGTTTCAACGGAAACCAGTACCGCAGTGATGATGACGTCATATCCGTTGTTGTTGACTGTTTTGACCAACAGGATGAACAGTCTTTTTTGAACAGCCAGATATCAGTTTAATAAGAAGAGTTGAAATTAATGCATGTAAGACATCACATGTCTAGCATCACTCTTCATAGTCAGCCTATAAACTTTTCCGCCCACCTTCGTGTCATTTCAAGGGTTTACATATAGCAGTTTTAACCGGTGACACAGAAAAATGCCCTTCATAGAATAAAGATTTTTTTTTTTTATATCTCATACCAAATAATTCTTCAATTGGATCAGTTTTTAATTTTAAAGTTACTGGCTGCGAAAGCATACACGCAAAATGTGTAAAATGCATTGCATCAGGTTCTTTCCGAATTACAGAAAGAAAGAATTTCACAAGAGCGAACCGTTTTCTTATCTCTAATATCCAAATGTACCTCTTCTAGTTTAATTTCTAAGAACAGATATCTGCAGTATAGCAATTCCAGAATACAATGCCTTTAGTATTTTAAATCCCACCTTCAAATAATAAAAGGAAAAATTTAGAATTTATTTGTGTAAAAATGATTAAAATTAAGCTAAGTGAAAATCACACTAACTTTATAAGTACAGAAGTCATCCCCACCACCAACAGAAATATTGAAGTCAAAAAATTAATTGTGCGAATCTATAATCGTATATCAAGTTTTTAATAGAATAAACATATAAGGAGCTTTACTTACAGATTCCTGTGTGAAGTTCTGTATGAATATTTTGATCGAGAGAACTCCCGAGAGGAGCGGGATAAAAACAAGGGGGTGTAATTTGGGCCCCACTCTTAAAGTGAAGAATACTAAGGAAACTGCTTCAAGGAACGCACATAAAATACCCTGAAAGGAGAATGTATCATACTTATGGTTAGTACCTCTTCAAAGAATATTAAATAAAGTAACATCGACAACTAGTGAGGATTAAACTCACTAATACTTTACAAGGCGAACTTGTTGACCATTACACTAATGATGAGGCGTCATTCATATGCTCATGTTAAGCAAACTTTATTGACCAATGTAAACATTTATGTAGATTGTTCTGACCGTTGTCCTCACCGTTATTGCCATATTAACGACGTTTCAGTCGTTATACACTCCAGCCTTCTTCAGGTGATATTTCTTGGAATTTCGAACAGAAACCTTTATTTAGTACACGGGGATAGACTGTCTAATTCCACGTGCTATGCATTTTCTGAATCTCAATTAATTTCCGTTGAACACAGGGCCCAGTGGATAAAAGCGTTGGTTGATAGATCCAAAGGCGACTTGTCCCAAAGTGCTACGAGTTCCTGGCCATAACATAGGGAACAAAAATTTATCAAGGGAAATTAACGAAACGGAGATATCTAAAAAGCTCATGGCATATGAAATTAGAACACTCTACCCCCTATGGACTAAAAGGGTTCGATTCGAAATTCCAAGAAAAGCCCGGAGCGTACAACGACCAAAACGTTTTGAATATGGTAATAAAGAGAACAACAGTCCGAACGATGTAAATAGTTACAATAGGTCATCTCACAAATACAGACAGATGTTATTTATATTTCACAACATTTGGTTTCAGACAAAAATGAGAAATAAAAATACTTTGAATCATTAAAATAGATGTTTGGGCATAAATTTAATTTTTTTTGTGTCGATAATATTTTGTGAGTTTAAAAGAAAATTAGAACTTCAAACTGAAGAGTTGTCACTATTGACTTTTGGAAACATTGACGTTTAAGGTAATGGGAAACTACATATTGTATCCACTTTAAGAAATGTTACAAATATTTGTTTAAATATTTCCAAGCGAAAACGATTAATCAATAACCTACTTCAGATTGTGAGACAATTTGTGCAAATAACAGATCATTTTTTAATCTCAGAATTAGGATTGAAAACTAAATGAGATACTACAGATTACACTCAACAAAAACACGCCTGTCACAATTCATAAACCAATAAACATTTTATGATACACCGTACATAACAAACTGAAAACATATTTGATAGGTAAAGGCAAAATATCTATAATTCTTTAAAACTGTTACCAGGAAGCTATATTCGCCAATACTTTACAATAAACTTATGTAAAAGTTTATTGTAAAGTATTCTGATTACCGTAGGCTGTAAAAGAAAAAAAAATGTAAATCATGGAAGGAAAACTTTCGGATTATGTTTCACAAGTCATTCAAAACCAAAACCTGCGTCAATTCAAACATATCAATATTAGCGGGAAAATATTAGCGTTAAGGGGTTCAATAAAGTGGAAAATGGACTTACCGAGAACAGCCCTGGGATTGGCGGCCAATTTCTGAATTTGTCTTTGACCAAGAAAGATGTACACCAAATGAGCTGAACTAATGAAAATAGTTCTGGAAATGCCAAGACAATTGCAAGAGAAGCAGTCCTAAAGAAAGAAAAAAAAAAAATCAAATGTTGAATAAATCAAATCAGAAAAAAAAAATGTATAAATTGCTAAACGCCTTAATGAATCAGACGATACACTACAGCGTTTAGCAATTTGAACCCCCAAAGCAAACACATGTAAACAAAAAAAAAAAACAGAAACAAAAATAAACAAAAACACACAACTTCAGACAGAAATTAGCGGAGGGTTTTTAAGTATGTTTATTCATTTCGTGTTAACACGGGAGAATGACAAAAAAATCTTGAGGGTAATTTAGACTTTAAATATGTATGTAGTCATGTAATTCTTTTAAATACTATCATTGTTGAACAAACAGAATGTCGTACATTTAAAGCATGCGATATTTCACTGACAATAAGTGATTGATCAAAGTGCGTGACAATTCAAATAATCTTTAAAAGCCATTACACGATTCTATCAAAGTTAATTTTTCATAAGAAAATGAAGTGTATATTTTAATACATCGGTCTTAAATCTTCAGTTGGGGAACCGTTTATCAGAACAGACAATTACAAAATTCCGTATACTTAGGTACCTCCACGAGATCGCTAAAAAAGAGCATAGCATGATGAAAAAGACGCCAAACTTGACGAAAACAAAATTTTATCGTCTAAATGTTTGTTATGATGAAGAGGAAAGGTCAAAGTATTTTTGGGGTATTTTTTTCCATTTTTTAATCGTTCCTAGCACGTCCGAAATTTTCGTTAAAAATCTAGTTTTTTTTGAGTCAGCAAAATTGACTATATTTTTCCATTTAAAAAAAAAAACTGGAAATCTGACTTTGAAATTTTTTTAAATATCAATTATCATTTTTTCAAAACTTATTTTAAGAAAATCAGAAATTATAATGTTTATTTAAAATATTTTAAACCAAACTTAACTTAGCTTTTGTGCCAAAAAGATGTAATTTGAAAATAAAACAAAGCAGGTCATAAACTTTCGCGTCTCTTGACATGTGATGAATGATATATTTACGAATTCCAGGAGGCTAATTTGTTCTACGGAAGGAGAAAAGTGAAATAATTTACATTTACGTGAACAAATTATTTACCCCGTTATTTTTAACGAAAAACTTTCAGCGGTCTAATTTTTTTTTTTGTACTTAGCTTTCAGCTTTACGTTTATGATGCTTTATGGGAAATATATTCTAAAGAAATTAAAATAAAACTGTTAAGAGTGACATTAAATTTCATATTTCTTAAAGGTATCTAATTAATTTATAGGTACCTTTCTTAGGAAATTTTATCAGAATTGTACATAAAATACTATAATTTTATGTACATTTATTACATTCTACTGTTATTTGTATTTGCATTCATTTTATTATTAATTTTGATATTTCATTTCATGGAAAAAATGTCGTAACTGAGATTAATATAAAAATAAGATCATATAAATTTCATAAGATGATACTGATACTTGTAGGTACCCTTCTCAGTTGAAATTGAAAAATCAAATTAACTTTACACGTGTTTCGCAAAAGTAAAGGCCTTAACAGCGGAGAACAATGCTTAACTCAAATAACGCAACTTAATTATATTCTGGTTGGTCTTCCGTATTTTATAATTACAGCTCGATTATAAGCACAAAATTACATTTCTTAATTACTGGGGATCTTCTGATTAGTCAAAATGATACAATTTACAACGCGCTAAAAAAAGATCTATCTCATAAGGACACTTATGAAAGCCGGTGCGGCTTTTAACTAATTTTATAATATTTTAACAACTTAAATGTAAAATCTATTATAATTAATGAAATAACAAATAATTGTATTAAAAATTCATTTTTCATCGAAAATTTTTTTTGCTTTCAGAAAATATTGTCCATATTCATAAAAACAACTAAAAGCAAATAAAAGCATTTGAAATTAAATAATATCTTTGTTTTATTGAGTTTTGTATGTTACAATTCAGAGCTGATTTTCAGGTACTGCGTATCCAATTAAAAACAAAAAAAAAACATGATTTGCATTCCTCAAAGCCCTGTGCTTTTAATTATTGTAATCACTAAAACCGATGCGATCGAATTTCTAGCGTTTTCATAAAATTAGTTATGGGGGGTAATAAATATTTTTAAAAAAATATTTCTACCATGACTTTCATAAAAAAAACATTTATAATAATTTCGATCATCTGTGAATAGTTCCTGAAAGTTTCATTAACATCCGATAATTATTTCTATTTTTGCACGATTTTTCAAATTAATGTGTGTCATACCAAAAAAACGTGCTAAAAATTGTCTATGTTATTTACTAGTTCCGCTGATACAAATAGAAAAAGTTTTTTTTAATCAAAATTTAGAATGTTCTAAAAAAGAAGGAAAATTTTTAAAAATAATTAAAAAAAAAACTTTGGTCTTTCCTCTTAATAATAACATAAGCATTTAGACAATAAAATTTTGTTTCCGGCAAGGTTGGCGTCTTTTTCATCAAGCTATGCTCTTTTTTTAGCGATTTCGTGGAGGTACCTACGTATACTTAACCAAAAACTAGGCACCGAATCGGAGTTTAAAAAAAAAAAAAAAAAAAAAAAAAATCACGATTATTCTTCAACAGCAGAAATTATCTCAGTATATATAATCATTTCCCAAAATGCTTAAATTTGCTGATCTTGATTTTCAGATTAAATGTTTATTGCTTCTAAGCATTTTAAGAAACGTTTGTCACATTTATTTCTACTACTAGCTTGATAGATTTCAAATTCGATAGATTTCAAATTCAATAGCTTCATGAAAATTTTTCCAGAAATGTGGGCAATTAATTTCTTGTGTTTGCCAGGCTTTGATAAAATGAATAAAGATTATCTTTAAGAGTAAAAAAAAACAAAAAAAAAAAAAAAACAGAAAAATGAAGGAGCGAATAATCAAACACTAGAGAAAAGATTAAGCCAGTCAACTGCCATATGTGAAACACAATTGGGCAATCAGCTCTTTTGATTCATGATCAATTTTCTAAGTGCCGCGTCTCTTCAAGACGTAGGCTATCATGGCTCTCCACAATTTCCTGTCCCTCGTAGCTCTTAATTTTTGTCTTTACTATTTCTCCTAAAACTTGTTCCGCCATCCATTTACTCAAGCTCACTAAGCAGTTTATACGTTGTTCTCCTCTCCCTGTTGTCTTCAATGTACTTCAAGTATCAGATTTTACAAGCCTCATTATGTACCCTAGAAATTTCAACCGTCTCTTCCTGATAAATATAAGATTCTTTTTTTTTTTTCGTTGTTGCTCACATATTTGGTCCAGGGTATTCTCAGCACTCTTTTGTAGAAACAAACTTCAGCCGTTTCAAGTCGCTTCTTCATCTGTGAAGAGATTGTCCAGCATTCACAGTCACAAAGGAAGGCTAATATTACGTAATAGTTCAGTAATCTTTTCTTTATTTCTAACGAATTTTTTTTTTTTAATACTTTGCTTAGCTTTTAGAATGTTTCCTTGGCTATCCGAATGCGCTCTCGGATTTCACTGCCGCACTTTTCCGTCCTCTGTTGAAACACTTCAGATATTTAATTTTTTGTTACTTGTTTGATTTTGGTATCTCCAATTTGTAATTTACATTTTGGGCTCATCCTTTTGCTAACAACCATGCAGTCTGTCTTTTTCCAATTGATGTTTAGTCTTTTCTTCTCGCTTTCCTTCACTACATCCTGTAAGAGATTTTCTGCGGTAGACTAGTTAGTGTTAACTTAGTGAGCGTTAAGTAAAACGAATAATAAAACAAACAAAAAACCCCAAAAGGAATCAGTTTAGTGCAGAAAAAAAACTATTGAAGCACAAGACGAGACAGGAAATGTAACGTATAGTTTGTTAATGAAGGAAAACTTGAAGGAGTTTAAAATCTAGAAACTATCACTGTAGGATGTTTCACTCACCTAATTATATTAGGAAAACAGCATTTGAAAGAAGCTAGTGTTACAAATGTAGTTATCTCTGAAATGTTTAAAATGTTTCTTTAGAGTTCGATTAATTATTCAACATGTATAGTCTTAATGACGTTAACCTTTTGATTGAAAGCTTAAGCTAGAGAAACAAAAAAGATTCCGAATAAATGCATCACCACAAATGGATACCCATGTGGCTTATCAAACATGTTACTAAATATTAGATCAGAAATCTAAAAGAATGTACTTACGAGATTGCTAAATTGTACGAAATGAGTGAAGTTTAAAATGTATCTATTTTGCTTAGAGAGGGAATTAGACTTACCATGTTTCCCGGGTCTGGTGCCGATATTGATGTAACAGAAAAAGCAAGGAAAGCTTACTGGTGACAAATAAACTCGCATTCAAGATAAAACCGACAATGCCGAGAAAGACCTGCAAGCAGAAAAAAAAAAAAAAATACTCAAATGAATCCTTGCTTAAATATTTGATTTATTTATCGAATGACGATTTGCAATATGGTAGCAAGTTATAATACATGACAGGCTTTAATAAAATCATTCGTTGTGTAGAGAAAATGATTTCCATCGAGAGAACTATAGAAACACCATTGAAATGCATTTAAATTATATCAACTGTGAGTAGCAAGTTGCAAAAACCGACTTTTGTAGCCTTGGTAAAACGTTGTTCTGGAGCGGGGCTTTGAAAGTTAAAAATCGAGTTGGGATTTTGTCGAAAGTTTATTATTGAAGCTACTTAAGAGTAGGTGAATACTAAAATGATTTATGTTCTGTAACAGAAAACATAACCGAATTTTAATCATTATTTATGAAATATGAGAGCTATGTATGGATTCAATTATAAATAAACTTAAGTGTCCGGTAAAAACTTGAAAAAAAAAAAAAAATCCTATTTCTTTATCGTATATTGTCTGGGTTTAGTTTACTCCATTTGTTATTTTAGGATAATTGGTTTTTACCTTTTATTGTCTGATAAAGTTTGATGTTATTGGGTTGATTTATTATATTGTAGCGAGAGAATTCTTTCTAAGCACCAAATTTTGTCGGATATTCACCTTATATTTAGATTTTTCAAAAAATGTTTGTGGCCTACATTTCTTTATAAAAAAAAAAAAAAAAAAAAAAAAAAAATCCTCACCCAACAAAACTATCAAATACTTCACTTTATATACTTTCAAATAACAGTATAAAAGTACCTCTGTTTGTTTTCCGATCGTTCACAGAAATGCCCAATTTGAGCCGATCAAATTTTTGTCCGATTCTAGGCTAGAATAGAACAA
Organism: Acanthosepion pharaonis; assembly: GCA_903632075.3. NCBI lineage: Eukaryota > Metazoa > Mollusca > Cephalopoda > Sepiida > Sepiidae > Acanthosepion > Acanthosepion pharaonis. The sequence continues at coordinate 1,357,317 of CAHIKZ030002911.1, forward strand.
TTTTATTTTTATTACATTAAAAATATGTTAGTCTTAAATAAATGTTTAATCGTCTAGTTTGTGTTTTTGTGGAGAACTTTTTTTTTTAAGAGAAGTAATTTTAAGGAGGACAGTTTGTGAAAAAAATTGTTACATTTTTTTAGGATCCGTGGTTAAAACCCGCCAAAATTGTTAAGGATTCGTTTCGAATTTGTGGAAAGGTATTTTTTCATATTTACTGGCCAAAGAGAAACGTGATCTGAAGCTCCTCTGAACACCTGAATGGAGCATTCTGTGTTGTTTTTTTAAATAAAAGAACATCTGTAAGCTGATAATTCGACAAGAACATTTTGACATCACAGCAAAAACAAAAGGTTATGAAAGCATTCAGAAGAGAAGGCTGACAGTTACAAAAGTCAGCTGCAATGAGCCTAAAGAATTTTGAAATTCACAAGTGAAAATTCTGAGGTTGAACAACAAACAACAAAAAAATAATTCAAAGAAATTTTCTCCAAAGCCTCAGTGAAGCATGATCAGTGTGAATATTTATATATATATATATATATATATTATATATATATATATATATATAAGACATTTAACAAATTGCTATGTCCCAGAGATGTTCGAGGGATAAGTAGTTTTATTTATTTATTTATTTATTTATTTTAGTTTTTTCTAAAAGGATCGTTGCACCTTTGTCTTTCTGCCTTCTTGGATGTGCTGTTTTTATCATTTTTGAAATTGAATCCTTGCGTATTTTTCTAAATTGTAATCCATTTTCATTTTCAGTAGCAATCCTTTTTACAACATATCAAAAATTATTATCTTAAGACGCACAAAAGGAAATTTTTTTATTTGTACCTGCAATAAATGTTTTTTTCTTTGAAATTTTACGCAACACTAGAGTGTTGTTATTCGCGCCTATTTCAACTTAGGGAAACAAATGCACGAGTTCTTTTCCCTTTCTGTCCCTACAAAATAATTTTTGTTCCTGGCACAAGAATTTAATATTTAATAAGGAGTTAAATTTTTATAAATATTCTAATGGTGGGGAAAAAGGCATCAATCGATTGATGTCGCTTTAAGATGTAGAAAGAAATGTTAACTCAATTTTTCAAACACTCTCGCGAGCCCGGTCTTGTGTGAAAATATATAATGCCACTAAATCGATGTTTTCAACTGTCATCTCGAGTTGGGAGATTTACTATAATAATAATTGCCCTTTTAATTAAATTGTTCATAATTTTCAAGTACGAATAACAACAGTTGGAGTTTATGGGTAATATTTTGATACCCAATTTAAATTGAAATTTAACAAGTTTCATTTTTATCAATTATGCAGCGTTGAGAAAGTGCGTGTGTGTGTTTTTTTAGGTATAGATCTACTTGATTTTCATATATGAAGAATAGCACCTTTTCTTAAGATGGAATTAAACAAAAAATGTTTGGATAAAGTTTTATTTAATGTTTACTTTTAAAACGAGTTTTCAAATAACACAAAACTTTATAAAAATATTAATTTTAATGGTATTCATAGTATTGACTTTGAGAAACAATGATTTTCAAATCATTCCGGATTCATTTAAATGTTGCCTAGCAACTCTGTCATTGCTTGCTTTCAGAATATAAACAAAGGTCGACAATGAGATGGCGTTTATAAATAAAATCAAAACAAAGAAATTATAGGATTATCTTGAAGGATACAGAGGCACTTGGGTGGAAATTTTCCTCTAGCAATAAAAGAATCCTGTATGCTCTCTTCAAAAATGTTACAGATATTACTATTATACGACGAACAGTATCAGAAAAAATATGAAGACATTCATGAAGATATTAGGGTATATAAATAATTCGCTGAAAAAAGAGCATGACATAATGAAAAAAAAAAGGCCCCAAACTTGATAAAAAGTTTTTATCAAAATGTTTTATTAAGAGGGAAGACCAAAGTATTTTTATTATTTTTTTAAGTTTTATAATACTTTCCAGCACGTTCGAAATTTTGGTTAAAAATATTGTTTCTTACGTCAGTTGGAACAGAAAGATTAGTATTAAGAAAGTTAGCGCCTTTTCGCAATAAAAAAAAAATCTGATTTAAGTAAAACTTTTAGAACTTATTCACAAATGAAATCATTTTAGAAATATTTTTTAGATCTTTCAGTATCTGTCTATATTTCTGAGATTAGGTATTATGTACACTATTTACATTATTCGGACTATTGTCCTCATCTTTGTCGCCATATTTATTACAACGTTTCGGCTGTTGTACACTCCGACCTTCTTCAGGTGGTTGGAATGTTGAATTGAACCCTTTATTACGCTCACTGGGGTAGAAAAATAGACAGATACTGAAGGATCGGTACGGACCCGATATACCGAAAATATGGAGACTAATTGAAAAATCCTACCAGAAACTGGCACGAATATCGAACCATCTGACATTCCTATACCGATGCAGAGATCTACACCTCCTCCCTTCAGGCTTGGCACCAAGACTTCCCGTCAATTCAAGGCGAGCCCGTCTGGTTGCAGAGGAAGCGGGACACACCCTTGCCGGAGAGAGAATCCACTACAATCGTTGAATAAAACAGAAGCTACAAGCTCATATTTCCCACAGGCTCGAGGATTTCTTCAACAGAATTACCAATGAAGAAGACCAGAGAAGGATTCAAAATGACCTGGATAAATCCTTCAAACATGAATTCGATATAGTCATGGTTCGCCAGGTACAAAAATTAAGCAGATTATCAGAAGGTGACGCACAAAGTCCATCACCCACCAGTGAAAGCAGTAATCAACATCAGCCAATATCAGCTGAGTGCCTCTGAGGAGTTAGTATTGAATAAGGGTCTCAACTTCGCCACAACCATCAGGCGAGTGCCATACTTGGACATCATTGCCAGAGTCGAGGAGATGGCCTTGAACTTCCCTCAGGCTCAGGCGGATGAACTGAGATGGAAGGCGAGTCAGATCTTGGAGAAGGCCAAGTCACCCAGGTCAAACATCACGAAACTGGAGAGGCTGGCAAATCGTATTCCTACAGAGGAACGAAAACATCATACTACCGGCTGACAAAAGGCAATGCAACTGTAGTGATGGAAAAATCAGATAATACAAGAAAGCTGGAAGACCTCATTAACAATGGTAGGTACAGCAAAGTAAAAAAGGATCCTACAATGAAAACGGAACGCAAACGATCACAGATACTAATCATGAACAAGACGTAAGACGTATAGGCAGTTATCGCTGCGTTACACCAGGCTACCTCACATATAAGGTCTCCCTAAGATTCACAAAGACGGTATTCCGTTCAGGCCAATTGTTAGTTGCCAAGGCTCCGTGTGCCACCCTTGCTTCCTTGTAGATATAATTGACCCATTGATTGGAAAGTTTCCTTCATATGTCCGAAACTCCGCCCACTTCGTGGAAATAATCAAAGATGCTCCCATCCTATCCAACCAGATGGTGAGCTTGGACGTGGTGAGTTTGTTCACCAAGGTATCCACGGAGGAGGCAATCTCAGTAGTCAGAGACAGATTGGCTTCTGACTCATCCCTAGAACAACGGATCAGTATTCCAATAGTTAATCTGATGGAGATGTTGACTTTCTGTACGCAAACACACTTCGGAATGTGATCACACATATATAGACAGGGTGAGGGCTTAGCAATTGGCTCGCCATTATCACCAGCAATGGCGAATATATACATGGAATACTTTGAGGAAATGTCATTAGAATCTATATCTCTAAAGCCAACTCTATGGTTAAGGTACGTAGATGACACCTTCATACTCTGGTCACACCAGGAAGATGTTCAGGTTCTACTGGACCATGTGAACTCAATAAGACCTTCGATACAGTTCACAATGGAGAAAGAGTAACAGCACCCTCCCATTCCTGGATGTTCTAATATCTCGAACAGAGCACGGGTTCAAGATATCCGTAAACCGACATTCATCGGATAGTAACTCAATTTCAACTCCCACCATCCATACAGCATAAAAAGGGGTCCTGCTGCTTACAACATCGAGCAAAAGTCATAAGTGGCGACCCAGAGACATTAGATAAAGAATTGGCCAGTATAAGTAGTACCCTACAACGTAACAACTACCCTGGGTACATGGCAGCAACCACCAAAAAAATGGGATAAGCAGGTACAAGAGGAGGAGGACAACAACACTCAGAAAACAGTTTGCCTGCCTTATGTGAAGGGATTATCAGGAAATACAAAGGATCTGCGGTCCATATAACATCAGGACAACCTTCAAAAGCTGGACGACACTTCCCAGATATCTCTCTCGAGTAAGACCCCCTCCCCATAGAGAAGAACATGACTAAAGACTGTGTGTACGCTATCCCGTTCAGCTGCGGAAAGAAATATAAAGGGGAGAAGTTAAGGCTTCAAGAACACCAGAAAGCTGTAAGACGAGGGGAAGTGGAAAAATCAGGCGTGGCTGACTACATATGGAGAGAAAAGGGAGATCACCACCCTCTGTGGGATCAGGTTGAGATCATAGACACCATTGGAAAATTCGTAAACTTAAGGAATCAGCACATATCCTAGGCCACAAATATCTCCTGAGCCGACCAAGCATAGAAATGAATACAATATGAGAACCAGTAATAAAGAGTGCCAGAGAAGAGCGATAATAACAAAAATTGCGATGAGATCTGGTAAAAAAACATGCAATTATAACAGTAAAAATTGCAATATGAGAACTGGTAAAAAAACTTGTTGCTGAAGACATTAGGTTTATAATACCCAGAAATTCATACACGACACAAAGGGGACAGTGGATAAAGGCGTTAGTTTGATCCACTGACAGAACCCAAAGAGCGTGAGTTCAATACCCGGTTAAGGCAGTGGATAACTTGAGAGAGGAATTAACAGGAGCTAACTGATATCCATTAAAACGTGGAACTAGAACAGTCTACCCCAATGAGCGAAATAAAGGGCTCAATTCGACATTCCAACCACATGAAGGCCGGAGTGTACAACGACCGAAACGTTGTAATAAATATGGCGACAACGATGAGGACAATAGTCCGAATAATGTAAAAAGTGTTTTTTTAATCTGTTACCACACCCAACTTAATCAAATTTCGAGAAATTAAATTTTTCCCCGTTTCATCTTTATATTAGGTAAAAGCAGGTGTTCATGGAGAATTTAAATCCATTTTTTTTCAAACAATAACACCATTTACCGAAAATCTGCTCTGAATCTTAAAATGAAATAAATGCAATCAAACTCGGACATTATCTAATTAGTAAAGCTTTTAATTGTGTTTATGAATAAGATATATAAAACACTACCTTTAAGAAAAATTTTTCGTTAAATAATAAACTGTTGTAAGAATATTTTAAAATTACAATACTTTATAAAATTTTAAATCTCTTAGATTTCTGTATTATTTGCAAGGGTTATGGGATATTGTTATTACGTAAACATTTATATTTACTAATCATAAATTAAAAAGCTTAGTACAAATCATCACGCATTAATATTTTATAAGTGAATTTTGATTTTTTTTATATGTATAAACATACAGATATTCTATTGCACAGTCGACCATACACGACATTATCAGAAAATGAAAGCTATAACTATAGTAAATTTACAACCAAATTATTTAAAATTCAATAAAACATTAGATTACGGATAATATTTTTTTTAAAATTTTTAAGATTACTTACTAATTAATTATATGTAAAAGGCGCTCACGTTAATTCAATTACTTTTTTTAACACCTAAAGCCTCCATATAACATTAGAAAAATATCGATCTGTTATCGAGCTGCCAAATCCGCGAACGCCTTAAATAAACTGCTACTGTCGCGTTAAAAATCATTTTGTGATATTTTAAACTTAAAGTATATAATAGTTTTTAAATAAGATTAAATTATAGCTTAAATCAACTAACATTCCTCAAATAAAATTTTCAGAAAGTATATTTTTGGAAGATTTTTAATAAAGAGAATTACACTGCTATTAAAGACGAATAAAAAAGGGTGCTAATTAGCTATTTTAGCAAAAGTAACAAAAACATTATTTCAGTCAGTTTAAATTAGTTTTTGAATATAGCAAAGTATCTTGCTTATTGGAAATATTAAATTTAATCTATTAGATTAAAATTAAAGCTAAAAAGATCCTAGTAAATTTTTTCCTTTTTTTTTAAATTCATTTTAAACCTCAGGTTTCGCTTTTCTTTTTGAAATTTTTAGACTACATGCCCTTACTAGACCGATTAAAATTTCAATGGTTTGCATTAAACTGAACAGTTTCCTTATACGATGTGTGCCTTCAAAGTGTGAGAGACCATGGCTTTCCAAAACGTCCTATCTTTCGTAGCTTTTAGCAATGTCTATTTGGCTATAATTCACTTCATGGTCGGCCATCCATTTACGACATTCTTCAAAAAATATTAAATTAAGGTGAGCAACAACTTTTGCTTGATCTGTTAATATGTTCGTAGAAAGAAGTCATTGTCATATTTCAGTGAGAAGACAAAAATCAGACGATCAGGTTTTTAAATTACCAGATTTCATTTAAAATTGCATATCATCCAATTTAATTTTTAGATAGCATCTCTCTGATTTTACAAATCTATCTCAAAATTACTGGCTTCTATTGTCTCTTCTTGAAGTAATTATATTGATATTTCTAAATACATTCCCCAAAAACACTGCTCACAAAAGACAGCGATTACCCCACCCACTTGATTTGTCAAAATGCCGTTAAGTGGCACTGTTTAAGGACTATAAAAACAAGGAAAATCTTCCTTTTTTCTCTTTTTAACATAATGTGGTAGGTGTAAGATGTGTCTCTTCGCCTCTGGGTAAGATTTCTTTTCACAGTCATCCGCCTGCTACAAACCCAGCCATATGCAGTGCATATCTATTTGCATATCCATACGCATATATATCTAACTCACACAATTTTCCTAACAGTTAAACTGAATTGTCTTTACTTCAATTTAAGCAGTGTACCCAATGATATATTCTACTTTTGTCAATCTTTTATTAGTGATGTAAAAATAAAAGAAAATATCTTCGTGTCGAAATTCAGTTATTGTGTATCCATTTCATTTTATCTCTGCAAATAATGGCAACCAGTCATTTATTTGTGGAAATTTTGGTTACCACCGCTTTTGGTCGGGCAGTTTTCACAACGGTTGGAAAAATTCGTACTATATTCTGCTCTACGCAAGTTTTATTCAAATTCACTGATAGAAAACGTGAATTATTTAAAAATTAATTGCTATAGTTCTTATTAATTAAGAAATACTGAAACGACGATATGAAAAAGTTTATTTTTGACACAATTTCATTTCAATGTAAAGTTGAATGAGTGCATTTATATGCATAGCCATTTGAATCCTACGCGTATAGAGATCTAGTTACATGATTGCTCACTCACCTCCTTTTGTTACACTTCAACGATTGTTCCTTACCTTCCCTACACAGTGGGAGAGGAATTGCCCACGCGTGACCATTTGTATGGAACGAGAGGCAACATTGTTTTTGAAGTGCAATCCTATAAATACATGAAATTAGTAGAAAAAAATCGTCCAGGTTTGACAACACTTTTTGGAGCACATTCGGCATTAACACTACGCATGCCTTTTAGTACAGAGGTGTGAGGTAGGTCTCCGGGTGAATGGGTTGCTGGATATATACTTATGTTTGCATCCGTGAAAGAAATTTATCCAAGCGTAGATAGTTTTATTCTTACATCAAGAAACGTATGAGATTCCTGCAGCAACAATAAGAGTAAATATTTACTGGATTCCAGATTTAAAAATAATCTTGTATTTGTCTATAACCTGAATATTTAAATAAATCATAGGGTGGTCATAGTTCTCCACGGTTTCCTAATCTAACTCTTAGCAGCGTTGCTTACTATCCCTTCCATTGTTCTGCCATCCACTTGTGCGAGTTAGTTTACTCGTGATTTTATTATGCTTCTCTTGTCTACAGTATATGCTGTGTGTCTTAAATTCTCCAAGTAGTCCTTCCTCGTGGATCACAGGCATTTCCACTGGGTGTATAAATCATTTCTATTTTCTTTAAAACTTCCTCATTGGTTACATCCATAGTATTTTTAGCCTTCTGTAGAACCACATCTGTTGCCTGAAGTTTCCTCTTCATATGTGAGGAATGTTTTCAGCCTTCACTGTCATATAAGAGGATTGATATTACATAAAACTTTGTTTAGCTTTTTAAAAAGGCACCTTTCACCATTCCAAAGCGCCTTCGGATTTCGTGGTCACATTTTTCATCATCTGTTTAAACACTTTCAATATTTAAGTTTCGCACTTGCTTGATTTTGATATCCAATGTAGCTCGCCTTTTAGGCTGATTCTTTTACTAAGAACCATTATTTTTACAAATGATTTGTTAATCTGAATTATGGAATAACGCTAGGAATCAAAAGATTGCTTTTTTTTTTCATTGTGAAACGTTACAACGAATATCAAATATGTTCAGTCTAGGAACAATGCCATGTAATTGAGGACATAGGTGGTTTTGGCTCTCCACAGCTCCCTTTTCATATCTACAAATATCCATATATTCTTGGGAAATAGTGAAATGCTTTCTCGTTTTATTCCCAGACTAGGCTAAAGTAATTCCAGTTTACAATATTTAATCCATAGCGAAGGAGATAATTCATATCAAAGTCAGCAGTCAAATTTGAACTAAGCTTGTAGACACCACTTTCCACATCAATAACAGTTACCAACAGTTACCCTTAGCGGATTTTACAACTATTAATCAATATTAAGGAATTCAAAATAGACGACACAACAGCTTTTAAAGTTTTAAAATGTTCAGGAAGAATGTAAACCAATGCCAAGGCGGGAGTGCTACTAGCACGCAAAGGGTTATAGAGAGTGAGAGCAGAAGTAAATAGGGTGTTTGAAGAAAAGACACAGAGAAGACGGGGATCAGGATCAAGGCATCAGAAGATCTCGATTGACATTACATTTGAATATTTGAATGTTATAGCTATCAGGAAAGCAAGTAAGGGGAAGGGAGTTTCACTGACGGGAAGTGCGAGATAAGCTGTCGGAGTAGAAGAGACATTTAACCGTTTCGACAGTCAAAGGGTGGGACAGAGATGCCAACTTAGTAACACGCTTAAATTCATGCAGTTGGGACACCAATGAAAGTTGCTCGTCAGAGCAGTTGCCATGAAAATACTTGTAGAAAAGACAAAGGGAAGCCACAGCACGTCTGTGAGAGAGTAACTGTAGACAAGATGCCAGATTAGGACCAATCACATTGCATATCCGTTTCTGGAAATTGTTGCGGACCTAGAGATGAATAACGGGGGCACCAGACCATATATGACAGCAGTATTCAATGCAAAGACGAATGGTCGATTTGAAGGATGGACTCGGGCAAGAAGAATCTTCTGACGCGATACAAAGAACCAACTTTCCTTGCGGTAGATGAAGCTATTGTTTCAATGTAGTTGTTCCACCTCAGGTCAGTGGAAAACGTGAGACCAAGAAGGCGCAGAGAGGTGCTCTTGTGAAGTTGGGCATCAGCCATTCTGATGGGAGACAAGGAGGGTTCTCTATGGTGGGTAAATGAGAGCAGTTTCGTTTTGGAGGCATTACAGATTAGAAGCCATTTCCTTCCCCAGTCAACCATAAATTGGACGTCCTTTTCGAGACCAACGGCCAGATTAGTTTTGACAGCGATGTTGGATTTACTGTTGAGATCAGGAATAACAATTAGTGTCATCTGCATAGATACCTACTTGAGAACAGATGACATCAGGAAGATCATTGAAAAAGATCAGGAATAGTGTAGGACCCAGGATAGAGCCTTGGGGAACAATAGCGTTCGTATGAAAGGAACTGCAGGAGAACCCGTTTGGGACGATCTTCATTTCACCGTTTGACAGGAATGATTGTATGAAGTCAAATAATCGTCCTTCAATGCCGTATCCCTGAAGCTTACAAAGACCGGCACGCCAAACCCTATGGAACGCTTTAGAGCCACTGCTTCTGTTATTATCAATTGTTTGGTATTAAAATTCAGTAATGGCCGTGAGCACGTCAGCGGTAGACCAAGCAAAGCGGAAAGGATATTGTTTGTCAGAAAACAGATCATGGGGTATAAAGTGCTTAACCACTTCGGCGTTGATTAAAGCCTCGGTGACTTTGCCAAAGAGTGGTAGTAGTAGTAGTATACCGGTTAAGTCGAGCGTTGAACTTAATGAGAATTTCCGAGCAAAACATTCAGCTTTTATCAGCTGAAGAATTCAGGGCCTCAAATTGATTAAACAGAGGCGGTATTGTGGATTTGCTGTTGCCGAGCCGTCAATAATCTTTAGAACCAAACCAATCAGACATGTCGCTTCGGTACAGACGGAAAAAGTGATTCCTATGGGCTATAGCAGCTAAGGAGATAGCGATTTAACATTATATTTTCTTACGGGGATGAAAGCCTCGATTCCAGCTTTTACCCAGGAGAAGGCCTCAGACGCACATTTTTGAAAAGAACAGTTATTCGGACAGATAGTAAAAAGACAAGTTTTATTTGAAGGCTACAAATGAAAGGCAGTTATGCAGGTTCATGTTCGAACACGCCCTGAAGGGACAAGACACATAGTAATTATTCAGCAAGAAAGAGTAATAACAGTTTAAAAACCTCGATATTAAAACATGCCATCACAGATTTTCACCTATTGTGATGAACGTGTTCATTCTCGCAGGGAATCTACTCAGACTTCAAATAAAATCAAATACTACGAACCATCGCTAATGATAATGAAAAGATGGTTGGCTCCCATTACCGACCCAAGAATTACCTGGCTCGTCTTGTTATCCTTTACAAGAGACCAATCAAGCTGAAAATGAAGTACTGCTGCAGGAGCTGACCAGTCTTTACTTTCTAGTCTCGATATAGTCCAAAATTCCCTCCATGTCATTGTGGCTGGATGTTTTCCACCTTACATTTCCACACAGCGGCTACTCTATCGCTATTTCCATAGAAACTCTTCTGACGAATTCGATTCCTTAGTTCCACCAGTTCTTTCACGGCTAAGCTCCGCCATGCCACACCCATCAGGCCCCCACCCTTCATTCTCTTCGTATTCCACTGGTGAAATGCAAGTTCCACTCGAACAGTTTCTTTCCACGAACCGCTGCTTTGTGGAACAGACTCCAAAGAGGACGATTCCCCGATCACTACAATCTTGGTCTGTTCAAGCCCAAGTTTACTTTCATATTTTCATAAACATTGCTTCTTAATCTGTGACCCTCTAATTCTAGTGGCACTTGAACTTTATACAGAGAAATCATAGTTTAAAAAAAAAAAAAAAAAAAAAAAAATGGATACGCCAATGTATCAAAATTTGCATTATTTCGTCGACTGCGTTTTGCAAGTTAAAAAAAATGTATCCAAGGCTTATTAAGTTTCAAGTTTAGGTTTAAATGTTGCTCTTAAGCAGTTTGTAATTAGAGTCAGCGTGACGGATTCACAGGCTCGTGTATAATCTGTACATAATGTCAAATAAATACAATTTTCAGAAATACATTTATTGTTATTTAAATGCATTTTACAAAACGTTTCCATGACTGAAAATCGTGAATCTTTTAGATCTTCAAACGAGAAAGTTTTGTACTTTGAATATTGACTGCAAGAAATGATAAATGTTTAATCACAATATTGATAAAGTAAGAATAGAGACAGTGAAAGTTCAGCAACACAAGAGAATGTAATTGAACATTTAGAAGTTTCCACCGAAAGATGCCCCCTCCAATACTTTGCAATAATATGAGAAATCATCAACTTACCTGTAAATACATTTTTAATTCCTCTTCCAGAAGTTACTGTCCTGAAAAAAAGAAAAATAACAGGTAAGTCATAATTCATGAGAGAGTACAAAAATATCTTAAATTAGTAATTGGCGACATTTTTTTCCGACCTCGACAGAAAGAAGTTTTCTATATTAAAACTACAAAAAATCTTTTATTACAAACCTATTACGTCTAGTCTGGTGCTTTTACTATATATTTGAAAATTCTAGATAAAATACAGAGAAGAATATGCAATGTTATTGGTCCTGACATGGCAACTCGGTTTCAGTTACCTTCCCAGGGCCTTTTCTATAAATATTTTCCCAAAAATTGTTCTGATGAACTTCCCTCTACGTTATATATAAGAGTACATAGAGACTGAGGTATTATGGTACCTTTAGTAAGAATGGTAAGAAAGAATGTGTTGTTCTGGTGTAAAGAATACTGTCGTATTTTTGGGCCAGTAATGGTGGTTAGCTAAATGTAAGATTGAAGACCAACCTTCCTCTAACCCCATTTTGGCTTTGTGCCACATTTTTGTATTACACAAAATAAATATTACTTTCTGTTATGGTACTTAGACTTTATGAATTTAAATGTAGTTCAAGAGTGGCCGCAAGGTCTCATCATTTTACAGTTGAAATGGCTAGATGTAACCGTAAGTTCTATGCTAACAGTTTCTTCTCAATAACATCTCACTTCTGCAACTCTCTTCCGGTTTTTCTCTCCCCAGTCAACTTTTTAATTTAAATGCAATGTAAATCGTTATATTCCGTCTTAATTCCTGTTCCTTTCTCGTATTCTCTCAATGTTTTTTCTCGATCTCTAACCACTTGCGTCTTAGTGGCTTTATTGTCTTGCATGTATTGAATGGATTAAAAAACAAAAAGCTAAAAAATATGCCTCCCTCGTAGAAGAGGGCGTAATACGAGCATCAAGTACACGCTACTCTACATTTCCACAAAAGCCATATTGAAGTAACGCTTTAGTATTTCCTCTGAAGTATTTGATCTTAAGTTACCAATATGGCTGCGCTTAGTTTTAGGTCATTTTTCTTCAAAAATACATCGTATTTAAGAGAACTTCAAAGCATCACAATTAATAAAATTCAAGCCCCGAGTAAATTTAATTGTTTTTCTTCGTGTACATCAAACTTTTGTACACTTGACATTTAAATATATTTTACATTTTTTTTTTTAAAACACTGATGTTCACCCAATACAAGACCCAAGAAACACTCATGGAAAAGGGCTACTGAATGAGATTATTAAAACTAAAGGGCGTCCAGTAAAAAAAAAAAAAAAAAAGCTGAAAATTTAACAGTTTTTATCTTTCAGGAATAATTGACATGGAATAATTTTTTTTAATATTCATGACCTTGAATAAAGCTATTGCCTCCTGGTTTCCAGGCTTACAACTTTGTGTTGAACATTCAGGCAAACATTTAACATCTACGGTGAGTATTCACATTGTACATGAATCATGATAACTAAATGAATTAGTGTCTTAATTTGCCGCTTTTTTTATTTTTATTTTTTTATTTACTGGGCACCCTGTAGATAAAGATTAACTAGAGATTTGAAAAGGTTAAGTATGTATTGATCCAGGAAGCCTCTTCTACATAAGTAGCAATTCCTGAGAAGAAGCTGTGCAAAGGGAACTTCCTCCTCACTAATGGAATATGAATAGAATGAGGAGGATTCAACCCTGTACATGATAGGTCTTAACTGTAAAACATAGTGAAAGCAGGACAATTTTCTCACAAATGAAACTTGAGACAATATAAATGTGGCTCTACAGAAGGATGCTGGGAATGCCATGGTCTGAAGATATGAACAATAAAGTTTTAAGGAAACTGAAAACAAAATATACTTATAATGCAAATCAGAAAGACTTAATGAGGAAAGAATGCTTGGAAAATTGACACTCACAGTGCATTAAAGACAAAAGAGACAAGGGAAACAGCAAGTAACCTACCTAATAAGGGACTGGGAGTGACAGAACAAATATTATTTAGAGTTAAAAAATAAAATGTGGAATCCCATGGCCACTACGACCGAGATTGATTTTTCACTGATTTTAGGTAATAAGCATTGTACTCGTTGTGAAAGGCTGCGGTTTCATATGCCGACACAAAAGGATTAATAGATTTTACGAATTTGAGTGTTTAGTTTTAAAAATCCTCTAAAACTATGTACAGAAATCACACATTTAAGCAGGTTTTTGCTTCCAAACCGATTTCAAAATTTTACTGTTTCAAGAATAAATCCAAATAAAGTTGATATCTTTTGTACATTGAATGGAAAATATATTCAAGCCAGAATTCTAAATAACCACAATCAAAATAAGCAAGTTTTTACTGTATTCGATAAATTAAAAAAAAATTGTAAAATATTACAAAAAAGGCTAATCAATGAATATTTGTCAAATCATAATAAAAACAAAAGATAAATAAAAGTGTATATAACATAGGTACATCCACGAGAACGCCTAAAAAAATAGCATAGCCTGGTGAAAAAGACGCCAAATTTTATCGTCTAAATGTTTATGTTATTATTAAGATCAAAGTATTTAGGGTAATTTTTTTTTACATTTTTAATCGTTCCTAGCACGTCCGAAATTTTCGTTAAAAATCTTGATTTTTTTTTGAGTCAGCAAAATTGACAGATAATCGATCATGGCATCCATTTTATTCCAATTCATAAAAAAAAAAAAAAAAAAAAAAAAAAATGAAAATCTCACTTTGAAATTCTTTTAAAAAAAACAAATTATTCTTTCAGAACTTATTTTAAGAAAATCAGAAATTATGTTTATTTAAAATATTTTGAACCAAGATTAACTTAGCTTCTGCGCCGAAAAGATGTAATTTGAAAATAAAACAAAGCAGGTGTCACTTGACAGGTGATGAATGACATATTGACGGATTACGCGAGGATTTGTTCTACGGAAGGAGAAAAGTGAAATTATTTAGATTTATGTGAACAAATTATTTACCTCGTTATTTTTAAGGAAAACTTTCAGAGCTCTAATATTTTTTGTACTTAGCTTTCACCTTTATGTTGCTTTATGGAAAATTATAAAGAAATTAAGATAAGACTGTTAAGAAGGAGATTAAATTTCATGAGAAAGGTATCTAATTAATTTATAGGTACCTTATGAAATTTTATCAGAAATGTACATAAAATACTATAATTTTATGTACATTTATTACATTTTACTGTGTTATTTGTATTGTATTTCCATTCATTTTATTATTAATTTTGATATTTCATTCATGGAAAAATGCTATAACTGTGATTAATATAAAAATAAGATCATATAAATTTCATAAGATGATACTGATACTTGTAGGTACCCTTCTCAGTTGAAATTGGAAAATCAAATTAACTTCTCCACATGTGTTTCGCAAAAGTAAAGGCCTTAACAGCGGATAACAATGCTTAACACAAATAATGCAACTTAATTGTATTCTGGTTGGTTTTCCGTACTTTATAATTACAGCCCGATTATAAACACAAAATTACATTTCTTAATTACTGCTGGTCTTCTGGTTGGTCAAAACGATACAATTTACAACACGCTAAAAAAGATTTATCTCATAAGGACACTTACGAAAGTGGGTGCGGCTTTTAACTAATTTTAACAACTTAAATATAAAAATCAATTATAATTAAAGAAATAACAAATAATTGTATTAAAAATTCATAACTAAAAGCAAATAAAAGCATTTGAAATTAAATAATATCTTTGTTTTATTGATTTTTGTATGTTATAATTCAGAGCTGATTTTCAGGTAGGGGGTCCAATTAAAAACAAAACAAAAAAAAAAACGATTTGTATTCCTCAAAGCCTTGTGCTTTTAACTATTGTAATTACTAAAGTGGGCTCGATCGAGTTTCTAGAGTTTTCATAAATTAGTTATTGGGGGTGGGTAATAAATATAAAAAAAATAAGCCATGACTTTAATAAAAAAATATTTATAATAATTTCGATCATCTGTGAATAGTTTTTGAAAGTTTCATTAACATCCGACAATTATTTTTATTTTTGCAAAATTTTCCAAATTAATGTGTCAAAAAAAAAAAAAAAGAAATTGCTAAAAAATTGTATATGTTATTTTACTAGTTCCGGTGATACAGAGAGAAACAAGGATTTTTAAATGAAAATTCAGATTGTTCTAAAAGGAAGGAAAATTTTTTTTAAATAATTAACAAACTTTGATCTTTTCTCTTAATAGAAAACATTTAGACGATAAAATTTTGTTTTCGTCAAGTTTGGCGTCTTTTCCATCATGCTACGCTTTTTTTTAGCGATCTCATGGAGGTACCTAATATAACACAAATTACAGACAAAATATTTTAAATTTGCATTGTTTATGGAAAATCGCACTAAAACTTCTACACTGTGTAATGTATTACATAATATGGTTAAATTGTTTTATAATAGTATAATTCCACTTTGAAAAAAACGAAGGTCTTAGTTGATAGGACAATGATATAATAATAATAATAATAATAATAATAAGTGCTTGTGCCATGTATCTTGTCCCTATACAATTTGTAAAGCTTCAGTAAATTATAAATTTTATAAGGCTGTGATATAAATCACTGATCATCGGAATTACATTGCAACGATTTTGAATCTTTAATCGAGTTAGCTACTTGGAAAATAATGTGTCATTAATTATCGTGTCAAATCACAACTTTTAAATTGAGTGCAATGCCACAGTTCCAAAATCGACCCCCACAAATGATCATCCACTCCCTGAAGAGACATTGCGTGTATTAGAAAAAAATAATAAAATTGACTATAAAAATGCGTAAAATAGACACTTTTTCCTAATTTCAAAATGACATTAAAATGTAGTAAGCATTTGCCTCATTATGTTATAAGGGAAGCCTGATTCCAGGAGTTCCAACTCTGTGGCATCACCTTCCTCATTGCACTAAAGGCGGGTTGGTGTATACCAACATCATTGTTATGTTGGTCATAGGGCCTGGGCAATATTTATACAAATATGCGCACCCAACATTCGATATTGTCTTCTTTGCCTAGATGATCTATATAAGAGTATATTCCGATCATTTGTGAATATCTATACAGAGACTTTAATGGTATATGGGTGTACTTCCAAACTGTTCAGATCTTAACAGCTGACCGAGCTTTAAAAGCAAAGTTGAAGGGGTAAAATAGACTGGTCACATTTAGTGCCTCGAAAACAAAAAGAGGGACGTTCCATTATCACCTATCGCCGCCATCAATGGGTATTCTTAGGGAGACCTCGTGACTTCAGCGCCGATTCTACCCAGACTTCAAGTTAAATTCTACATGCGATCCATGTTAAAGTTTTGATAGGTAAACTGAAAATTTATTAAATACTTATGAGGAATTAGAAAATGTTCTTCATAACGTTGAAATATAATTGACATACACATAGAGCAATATTCTTTAGACCAATTTACTAAGAAATACTTGTCTAAAGACATTAGTATATGGAATATCCGTCTAAGGACCATTGGTCTAATAATTTTTTTAATAAATCAACACTTTATTCATATACAGAATACTCAATTTTATTGATATCCACTATATTACAGAATAATATTTAAGACACTTATAGCAACATTAATTACTGATGATAAATGTAGTTTATAAGCATTTATTGGCATGCATTGTTTGTTATATTAATACAACCGACATTAGACAACAATTCTCTCATGTAAAAAATCGCAATGTAAAAACGTTTTTTTTTCTTAAAAGTATCTTTAAAATTTTCAGTTAAATTAAGCAGATTAAAAGATGACTATGAAAATCCTTTAGATAAATTGTTTTTAGATCACCATTGATACGGACCAAATTTGCTTACTCGTACCTCTATGAAGAGAAAAGGCCGCAGACTATAAAAAGTTAAGTATAAACATTTAGCAGAGTTTGAATTCCAACTTGCGTAAAAACCAAATTCCTCGATGGAAGTGGAAGGTGTCTCACTTCTGAAAAGTGAATTCCAGTCAGAAAGGATTAACTCGTTAATCAACAACTGCGACAAAAGAATTTTATGACTCAAATGTCTTGATTATTCTCGCGTACAAAAAGAAAAGAAAATGCAGAGATGAAATGAATAATTCTATAAACTGTCATTGTAATAGAAAACATTTTTACGACTGTTAAAGTTCGTTGAAAGAAAGAAAAACAATGGAAAAAGAAAATGATAGAAGACATTGAATTTTAGTTTGAGAGTCATCAGCGGTGCAACAAAGCTTCTCTGCACCAGAGAGAGAAGATATAATTTTGTCCTCCACTAGAATTAAACCCCCAAACTGTTTTTATATTTTTTCTAGGTTATTGCAATCTTAAGGAAGAAATGACCAGTATACACAGACCGAAAATATAATCGGGGAAAAATGGAACTAATTGAATTAAACCGACAGATTAAGCATGCTTACATAATTTGCAAATGGTTTTGAAATTGACATCCAGTAATGTTATTTAAAAAAAAAAAAAATTAAAATTAAAGAATCTTTATGGCAGCATGTGTTCAGAAATTTACATTTGTGGTAGTGTATATGGCTTATGAAAGCAAAAGATATATCTTTTAGATTTACTGTACTTTACATAAAAAAAGAGAGACTAAACTTTGCGTGCCTTCATATCTGTATCGGGGAACGACTGACTCCATCAATCGCCATGGACCTTAATTATTCTGAACCAATTCCAAACTATTCAAAATAGACTTTCAGGCAAAAGAGAAAACCACTCCAAAATCATTTAAAATACTAAAAAGCATGAATTTAGACTTAAAATTGCGGCATGAACATCGTAACAAGAAATCCATTTAAATAAAGTTTTTCATACGACGCTAAAATGTCTTCGGTCTCTTCAATAAAAGATTCAACATTGATTTGTTATATTTATAGAAGGAAGAATGTCAAGATCTTCTCAGAACTCGTAAAATTTATATCAGAAGTAATGGGGGAGAAATATTTTAAAAGGCATTTTTCTAATTCAGAAAAGCTAAGACTTTTTTTTTAGGATCCCCCCCCACCACACCAAAAGAGACCTGGAAGACTGATCCATCCGCATTTAAAATAAAACCAAATTCAATTGACATTAAAACTTTTATATAAACATTCGACAAAGTAAAAGTTCAGATTTATTGAAAAAAAAAATAAGTGATTTGTTTTATTTCGTATAAAACATTCACTCGCTTGTAAAATCGCAATAACATTAAAAAAAAGTATTCAGAATTAAAATCTGAACTTATGTCTTTGTTTTGTGGAGGTCCCGTTGAAGCTTAATCATCGGATATTAATTTTTGTTTTATCTGATAACATTTGTTTAATTATAATGAAACGTTTGGGAAAAAAAAAAGGCTAAAACTTTAAATGTTTAAGAATGTAATGACATTTTTCGAAAAATCGCATTTTATTCTGCCTTTGTCTGAAAGAAGAAAAAAAAAGAATCCAAGCTTTGCTGAAATTTTCATACATTTGTTATTAACGATGAGGTTAGTGTGCATGAAGACCAAATCTCGTAAATAACCAGATTATTTCCAATTGGACATTATCACGATGCCACAATGACTTAAATTGCCTCTTGATTAGTTCAAGCAATTTTGGACAAATTGTTAGTAATGATTGTTATTTATAATTTTACGCCAGTTTGGAGAGCTATACAACAGAACAATTAATATTAACCAGGTTGTTATCACTTACAATATGGAAAAAAAACCAGAACGCATATTGAATTTCGCTGTGCGTGTCTTTGGCTAATTATTTGTAACATGGGGAGAAACTATATATTCAAGTTATCAGAACTCGAAGGCAGGCATCGTAAAGCCTTATTAAAAAAAAAAAAATTGTGATAAAGTTAATAAAAAAACTAACTAATAATCTGTTTGAAATGTTCGCCTGTGGCTAAGTTTTAAACGAATGAAATATTTCCACAACAATAGAAACTATTGTAACGTCAAAATTGAGGAAAAAATTTCTTTTTTTTTTTTTACCCACCTGCCATTGTTGGTGTTGTGTTCCTTAAAGACCAAAGAAATGTGCAGAATTCAAAGACCAGATCTTAGAGTAGGGTAGGCAGAGTTCATTTTTAATACTACTTACCTTAGAGCTTATAATGAATCTTTTAAGAGTAGTAGTCTTAGCCGTCACGTAAAACACGCGAATAGCTTGCTCCAAGGCCGACCCCCAGGCAGTACCTATATGATTGCACTAAGAAGTAGCAGTGGGGGAGGTCAATCCCCGAGACGTCTCAAGAACAAGTAATTGATTTTGCTAAGTCCATGTCCGCGTGGGTTTCCCACTTTACGTTCAGCCTTGTGCCATATTCCGTTTGAGGATAGGTGAATGGCTTTTTCATTCTCAGAAAAAAAAAAATAGAAAGATATGACGTCACAAGTGAATTTTAGTTTCCCCCTCCGACATTCTATTTTTATATTCAGCTGTCAACACCCAGTATTAATTTATTTTAATTTTAGTTTTTATTGTTCTTGTTACTCTTAAGAATTCTGTTTTACCTCTCGTAACTCCGCCTTTTCTTGCATTGCATTAAGTCCCCTCCCCCTGACCTTCCTCTTTTACTGTCACTCTCTTTCTTTCTCCCTAACCTATCCCTTTATTTTGTTAGCTTTTAGTCAGTGTTCCGCATTTTGAATAATCCTATAGAACTTGCTTGCTACCTATCGCTACTGTTATTCACATCAGTTCATCTGTTCTCTACCCGACAGAACAACTTACGATATTAATGGGCAATTGCTTCCTAGTAGGAAGTAGGTAATATTGATCCCTTTATTTACAAAATAATCGCCTAATCACTACAAACTAATAAAGAATTTGAAAATCTATAAATTATAATTAAATAATTCTTGTAAAAATTCATTATTCATCGAATTTTTTTTCTTAAGTCCTAGTATGTTAAGAAAAAAAAATTACAATAACTGCTTGCTATTTTTTTTTTTTTCATTTTTTTTACAGTAAGGTTCGCCTGTATAAGGGCCACTAGAGGTAGAGTGTTACGTTAAGGGGTAGTTTATAAGGATAGTAGGGGATAATAACGATTTGAACTTGAACAGGTTAAGATTGTGGTGATCGGGGAAACATCCTCTGGGGAGTCTGTTTCACAGAGGTTCCCGGGAGGAAGCTATTCGAATAGAACTTACTTCTCGCTGATGGAATACGGAGGTAATGTGGATGGTTTGCTACTATGTAAGCGGCATGGTGCGTCCCAGCAATGAAGTTTAGACCTGGCGGAACCAAGGAATGTAGTTCGACCGAGCACTTTTCATGGTAGTAGCGATAGAGCTTTAAAAACATTATCTGCCATTTATATAAATGTCAACGTGCTTTTTAATTGTAAACATTTTTTGTCATTATTTCTAATAAAATTATTATAATACACATTTCCATTCGTTTTATATACTGAAAATTGAATCTTTAATACCTACTTTAAAAAAGCTACATATAAGTTTTAAATTTATTTTAAAAATGAAAAATCTTTGTTTAGCTTTTAGCTTTAATTCCAAGCAAATAGATTAAATTAAATAATTTTAATCAGCAAAACACTTTGCTGTATATTAAACCAAATTTAAATTTATTGGAATTATTTGTTAAAATGACTAAAATATTGACAGATCTGTCAATACAACATAATTAACTTTTAAAAAATATCTTTCAAAAATAAAATATACTTAACTGAAACCTTATTTGAGGAAAATTAACTAATTTAAAGTTTAATTAATGTGAATTAAAACAAATATTACTCACTATTACTTCAAAATATCCCAGAAAATATTTTTTTAACACGGAGGTGGATATTTTTTATGAAGTATTGACAGATTTATGGCATTTTTAAGTAAAAGGTACATAACTGCAAAAATGACTTGATGAATACAAGGTGTACGCCTTTTTTGTTTCATTTTTTAAAACTTTTTTTTTTTAAATTTGGGAAAATATTCTGAGTAATCTAATGTTTTATTAATTTTTAGGTACTTTATCTTTATAGTCTTATAAAAACGCTTGTTCAGGAAATGTTATAAAATTAACAATAGATTAAATATTTATTATAGTTCGCGTTCTTATTTCTTGACAATGTCATGTATGGACGCCCGAATTTAAAAAAAAAATCGGCACATTTATAGACACACACGCACAAATTCAAAATTCTTTTTAAAATACTGGGGTCGCTGAATTGTAGTAAGCCTTTCCATTTATGATTAGTAAATATAGTTTTTACTTAATAAGAATATCACCTAACCACTACAAATTAATACTGAATTTGAAAATAATTAAAAATGATTAAATTATAATTCTTGTAAAAATTCATTATTTCTCGAAAATCTTTTTTCTTAAGACCTAATGTCTTAAGAAAAAAAGTTTTCAATGAATAATGAATTTTTATAAGTGTTGTTTTCATTAAAAAAAATTTTAATTTTAATTATGATTTATACATTTTTAATTCTGTCCATAATATATTTTTTCATAAAAACAATTAAGTTTTTCTAATTAAATAATCTCTTATAAAACGTTTTGTGATGCCCAAAGTTGCATTCCAAAATCTAAGCAGAGTAATAAGAGACAGAAAAAAATTCGTTGAAACAAAGAAAAGAGTACCGAACTGTTACATGATATCTGTTCTCTATGGCAGTGAATGCTGGACAATCTCCTCAAAGATGAAGAAGAGACTTGGAGCAACAGAAATGTGGTTCTATAGAAGGATGCTAAGGATACCATGAGCCGAATATGTGAGCAACAACGAGGTTTAGGAGAAAATGGCTAAAAAGTAAACTTATACTTAACATCAGGAAGAGACAGTTGAAATTTATGGGACACGTAATGAGGAAGGATGGCTTGGAAAATCTGATACTCACAAGACAGATTGAGGGAAAGAGGGACAGAGGAAAGCAGCGTGTGACATACTTGATGGGTTCGAGCAAATGGATGGCAGGACAGGGTTTGAGAGAAATAATAAAAAGACTGAATTTATTAAGAGCTACAAGGGACAGGAAAATGTGGAGGGCCATGACCGCCTATATCCTGAAGGGACATGGTACATAAAAGAAGTAATGGTGACATTTTAATAGAATATATTCTGAAAATCTAACTTTTTAACTTAAAATATTATTTTATATTTTCTTCATAAAAATCATAAAATAAGTTACTATTTTTCTTTAATAATAGATTTATTTAGTGAACATTTTCTGGATTATTTGTAAGTATTTTATCATTATACACCTACCCAAGTTCATTCAATTACTATATTCAGAGGCGTATCTATGGAACAGTTTTCCCAAACGGTACAACACCCGATATAGGTGTGGTGAAGGAGAAAACAGGTGAGGCGGAATAATTGAAAGACAAGCAAAGATTTAGAAACAGTTTCAAAAAATTTATTTGATAAAAATAAATATATTAAAATTTTAAATATTATTATGGATTAGGGTCCGCAAATTGGAAGAGAGAATTATCAATGATAATGTTCTGATTTTGAATCCGCGGTTATCTCCCTTTAACACTCTCTCTAGACCTTCTTTGCCGTAGGGCTGCTTCCGCTTTTTCACCGGGATTTTCCATCCAGAGATTACTGGTCAAAAACAAGTTCATACCTTTCATTAAATCTGTGTACTTTAATCAAATTATAAGTTATTTGTGTTATACGTTATATTTCACGCACTATTAATCGCTGTCTTTTATTTTTAAATTTCCTTTTTATCACCTAAAATTTGGGGAGGCGCGAGCGAATTTTAATCCCGAAAATGCAGTTCAGAGAAAAAAAAAGTTTGGGAACAACTCCAAAGTGGTGGCCATGGCAAGGAATTGAAATTGCATACCTATGTAAACATCTGATATCTTATCAAAGTGAGACCTAATAGTTAAAAAATACAAACCCATTAACATATCTAATAAATTATTGTACTTTAACAAGAAGTCTGTTCTTTATTCATTATATATCATTCGTAGGGGATTTGAATTTTTAATATGATTGTACCACATTTCTTACGAAATTATGGGAACACAATTATAAAAAAAACAGCACCTTTTACATGACCTCAAACTACAAGCATCACGAAACATATTCTTTTACAAAATTATTTGTCTTCTACATTCTTAATTGAAAAATAAATAATAAAATATTATATAATGGCACTACAAAATCCAATCTTTTAACACATTCTAACAATACAAAATCATTTTTTAACTTTTCAAAAAATTGTCTCAGAATTCGTGACGGTGGAATTATTTTCCACACTTCAACCCCTTCTCTCACAGACAGGATATGGCAAGCCTCTCACTGCTCTATTGCTAATTCCATGGAAAATGCTTGGGCAAAAACTGAATTCCTTGATTCCACCAGTTCTAACCTTCACGGCCAGGACCCACCATGCCACTCATATTGTAGCAAACCACCCTCATTCCCTCCATGTTCCATTGGTGAGAAGGAAGTTTCCCTCAAATAGCTTCTTCCCGGGAATCATTGCTCTATGGAACCGACTCCCAAGGGGATGTCTCCCTGGTCACTACAATTTTAACCTGTTCAAGGTTAACCGCTATCTTACCACCTACTCACAGAAACTGTGCCTCTTACACTGTAACAGTCTACCTCGAGTGACATCCGGGCCTTGCACAGAGTGAACCTCATTGTAAAAAAAAAATAAAATAAAATAAAAATAAAAAATGCTCGACGACAAGACGAATATTTTAATAAATTTTTAAATGTTTAATTAAGAAATTATGAATGTATTGATTGATTTGTGTTTTACGGCTTATCAACCCTTTGCAGATTATTTAAAGTCAGAAAATATTTTTAGATTGTAATATTTTTTTGGAAATAATAATGATTTCCTAAAGTACTACTAATTAATCCATAGTTGGGAGTTAAGAAGAGGTGGATTCATATTTTCCCCAAGGGTATTTACGCATAAATGAATATAACCTACTCCACTGGAATTGGAACTCGGCTTTCCAATTCTGAGTCGTTATCACTTAGCCAAACCACACAGTCATCTTCCCGCCTCTGGCCACTCATCTAGATACTGACCAGGCTCGACGTTTCTTAAATTCAATATTCATACGAAAACCGGTGTTTCAACGTGATATAGCCGTAAGCCATAGAAGTATAATAGTACCACAAGAAGATTTATTTTAATAAGTTATTCTATTACTTCTGCGAGAAGACAAAGTGGAAACAGGTTACTAAAATCGAACCTTTTTTGCTTTCATTGAGGCAAATTTGTCAATCACAACCGTTCAACATCGAATATAAGAGAATTTTGCCTGATGGTTTAGTGGTTAATGTCTAATGAATATTGCTCTACAAATGATTTGTTCTATGGCGCCGTGGTGACCCTCCCACGGCAAATGGCGCCTATGGCACATGCCCAACTTGCCACACTAGATACGCTACTGACTTTTACCATCGTGTCATGACACCTATCCCTAGCCTCATGACGCCTACTGGCCACATTTAAAATAAACACCTAGCAAAATGCTTAAGCCTATCGAACGAGTTTAATTGCTAGAATTTTGTTATAATCCTTTCAGGGCTTGCGTAAATCTATTAACGAAAACGACTGCTTAATTCGGTAGAGCAACGGAAAGAAATTTGGCTCAGGCAATATTGGTACTTTATTTCAAAATCAATGATATTTTGATCTGCAGTCGAGAAATATTAACTCCCTGTAAAAGAAAGCGTTTATAAACAAGTATAATGCATAATTTTAGTTCCTAATGCGTTGATCTTGCTTTCGTGATTTCTCACGTAGACGAAAGATATTTGAATTATCTTGAAACGGAAGTATTCTGTATATGTGCATAAATTAATGGAAGTCATGATTATCAGTGAATAATATATAAAGTGAGAAATGAAGATAAGAGACATTTTTTAGTCGGTTAAATGATAGCAAAATGAAGAGACGGAATATTCTATCTTCATTCAAACAAAATACGAAGGTGTAAGGGTTTTTTTTCTCTAAAAAGTTTTCGTGGAAAAAAAAGCAGTATTATATAAAATATTTCCTTGAACCCAGACGATCATTTTGGGAATAACATTGACATCAGATCAAATTTAGTATATATGTCTACAAAGATTGAATAACAAAAGATTCGCCCAAATTTTAGATGGAATTTATGAAATACGTTGTCACTTATTAAGCATTAATTAGTTTTTACACAAGGCCACTGCTATGGGGCACCCAGTGATGCTCGAAATCGCTACTAATCTCCTACAAGTCGAATTTGTTAACCACTGCACCACTGTTAAGATATTTTTCATTATTATCATAAATAGTCATTTTCTTTAACGTTACTGTTTTGAAAATGAAACTAAAATTATGTAGCGTGTCATTTATAATGATTGCCCTGAGATCAGCTCTTCTGGTTGATTGTGGCTGAGTCAGCAACGAGGGTGAAAGTCATTAACATCGACCTTTTTTTTTCTTCTAATCTTTATAGTAAATCAGGGGTTAGTCTTCTAGTACAATAGTCCATGGTTAACGACTTAGAATTCACAGGAAACACTCATAGTTCTCAATGAAGTTTAATTAGATTTTTAAAATTCATCATGGTTAACTTGCTTTCCTTTCATAGTTCATAGTTGCCAGCTTAATTATAATTAAGAAAAAAAACTATTTATTCAACATTCAATGTCTGATTTTATTTAAAGAAAATAAAAGAAATGACGTTTAATCATGCCGATAAATTTATAAAGTTTTAACTTTGTTGAATGTATTTTTCCATGTTAAAGAATTGCAAAGAAAGCCGACTAATATTGTTTAATGGACTAGTATATAAAATAAGCCTAATTAGATGTGTTTATTAACGTATTCCAGACGAACTTTTTTCATTTTATCTATAGAAGCAGAGTAAGTTTTAGTCATATAAGATGGAAACATAAACTATAAAAAATATCATCTATTTGAATTGGCGGATACTATTGTCACATATTTGTGAATCTATGTAGGCATACAAGACTGTATTGAGGAGTGGGCCTATATATGTAATCAGAATTTTGTCTTGTTGAATTCTTCTTTACACTATTTCAGATATTAATAGCCGATGTACCTGGCGTTGCCCGGGTGTACATGACTGCAGTTTTATAACCGTACCCCGCCTGTATACTTGCACCTCCTGTCTAGAAATTGCCTGCGTCCCTGCATCATCCGTTGGTATACTAAGCTACTCCCCTCTCATCTGTTTAACAGTATGTCCTTCGCAAGTGTTTGATTTTTTTTTTTAAATAAAGGAATTCCATCAATAATACCTTCTTATGTGGTCGTTGCTCGGGGCTTCATTTCATCCACATGAACTGATATAAATAAGCTCTGGTAGTTTGGTTTATTAGCGATATCTCTGCAAACTCGCCATACATCGCTGTGAATACTTGGTCCATGTCTCCAGCAAATATTCATCCAAAGAAGCTTAATTAAAAAGAACTGACATGGTTGAATAAGTGATTTGTTCTTCATCCAGTCAATCACTGGTAAGCTAAGTAATGGCTTCACAACCTCCATGAACGTAGATCAATCCAAAGTTTTACCGTTAAAACCTTTATGTTATTATTAAAAGAAAAGATGAAAGAATTTCTTGATTATTAAATTATATTTTTTAAAATCCTTTTTAGAACGTTCGAAATTCTGGTTAAAAATTTTGTTTTTCTAGCGTCAACGGGGGATCAAAGATTAGTATAGGAAATTTTAGCGTCTTTTTTTTTGCAGTGATTTAGAAATTCTTTCAAAAATCAAATATTTGTTAGATTTTAATAAAACTTCCAAGACTTATTAACAAATAAATGAAATTGTTTCAGAAATCTTTCTTTTTTTAAATCTTGATAAAAACATTTTTTACATCTGCTACCCCCACTTATTTGATTTTATGGAATTTCGTACAGCTTAATGTTCATATTAGTTATACGCAGAACTTCTTCGAGAAACAAAATCATCATTTAATTTTTTTTTGTAAAACACGACCCTCACTTATTGGATAATCTGTTCTGAATGGGAAAATAAAAAGGCAATAAAACTAGACATTATTTAATTAGAAAAAGCTTTTAATTGCTTTTATGAATAAGATATATTGTGAATAAACATGTCTTAATAAAAAATTTCGATGAATAATGATTTTTTACGAGAATTGTTTTCATTTTTAAGGTTTTAAATCTTTTAAATTTCTGTATATTAATACAGAAATTGTACCGTTATATGATATGAGTAAAAACTATATTTACTAATTATAAATGGAAAACTTATTACAATTTACCAATCCCTAGTTTTTGAAAAATAATTTTGAAAATGTTTTCTCTGTATAAACGTGCCAACCATAGTAAATTTAAAGCCTAAAAATGCAATAAAACATTAGATTATGGAGGATATTTTCCTAAATTATTCAGATTACTAGGTAGTTAAAAATATATACAAAAGCCGTTCTCGTAATATTCCTCAAGTAATTTTTACGGATATATCCACCGTAGAAAAAATATAACTTTTTAATTGTTTGTCAAGCTATCAATTTCTCAACACCTTAAATAAACAGCTACCACCGTGTTAAAAATGCATTTCTGCAATAATCTTAATACATATAAGTAATATTTGTTTCAAATCAGATTAATTAAACCTTAAATCAGCTAATGTTCCCACAAATAAAGTTTCAGTAAAGTTTATTTCATTTTTGAAAGATTTTTAATAAAGAGACTTTATTATTTATCATTGTGATGGTAGATGGATAAAAATGGCGCTGAAATCAGTTATTTTTAGTGATTTCAAAATGAAAACGCATTCCATTCAATTTAAATTAGTCTTGAAATAGACTAAAATATTTTGTTTATTGGAAAGATTAAATTTAATCTATTAACTTGAAATTAAAACTAAAATAGAAACTTCAAGAAAGATTTTTCTTTTTTTAAAAATTCATTTTCATCCTTAGGTATAGTGTTTTTTTGGTAGTAACTAAATATAAGAAATATATAAAGTGAGTTTCATTTTAGAATATATATCCTTGTTAAAAGCATATTGATAATTTGTTTTGGTGTTGTCATGATTTATTATGACGACAAACTAAGTGCAGCATGCATTTATATTTAAAAATAAATCCAAAAAAGACATAAGCCATAGAAATATATATTTAATACAGTATCTTATATACTGTTATGGGGTCCTCCCCTTTTTCATATAAGTGGACTCGACCAAAGTGTTACTTGGACTGCTGCCGTTAAATACCCAGAGTTAGACAGTCAGTCAGAGAGTGAGTAGAGAGAGTAAGAAGACTGAGATTGTGATTGAGTTGGAGGTAGAGTAATAGTGTGAGGTAACCGCTTGTAGAAGTCAGTTACAAGCACGTAGACTCTAAGGACGTCCTACTTCGAGACTGTATATATCTATATGTTATTGCTACTAACCGCTTTCCTGGATTTACTAACAGTATTACCCTTTGTATTATTGTGTAAATATATTTTATTTCTTATATTTAATTCTTGCGTTTGTCATTCATTGGAGACCGAATTTCATCTCGGAACCCACAACAAATTGGCGACGAAGATTCGAACACACGCGGAAAACAACAAAAGAAAAATATTCCCTCGTCGTCCAACAAACAAATTGGCGACGAAGATTCGAACCCAAGCGGAAAAGAAAAAATCAACAAAAGAAAAAACTTCCCTAACCGTCTAACAAGCAAATTGGCGTCGAGCGATTCGAACTAACACGAAAAGAAGAAATAGAGAAATCCTTCCCTCGTCGTCCTCAAATAAATTAGCGACAAACAGTTACGAGGAGTAAAAATACGTAAAATTGAGTTATCATGGAAGATTTTAAAAATATTTTGGTAGAACTAATAAAACACCAAAATGATCAACAATTACAACTACAAGAACGAATGGAAGAAAAATGGCAAAAGCAATTAGAAAGACTAATAGAGCTCCAGGAACTAATATTGAAAGTAGCGGGCAACAAGCAATTAGATATTGAAAAAGAAGCAACATTTTCGCAAGGCGCAGTGTGGAATACCATAGAGATTTTCAAATCATACTTATTATAAAACCTAGGTTGTGTGTGTGTGTGTGTCTGTTCGTTTATATATTGGATCGGATTTCCTACATTTTTCAACCGATTTCAACAAAACTTCACAGGACTACGTAAAATTACCTTGCGGTGGTTCTGACAGCGCCCAAAATTGGAAAATCACAATTGTTTTTTGCACAAAATCAATTTGAAAACACGATTAAGAGGCATTAATGAAAGGGGGACAACTCATATCGAGTTTTACTTATTATAAAACCCAGGTTGTTTGTGTGTGTTCGTTTATATATGGGATCGGATTTCCTACTTTTTTCAACCGATTTCAACAAAACTTCACTTTTTTTTGGCAGGTAGTGTTTCTTATTGTCATGCACATTTTTTTCTTTATTTTTACATTCAGAATACTTTAAAAATTCCATTTACAAGACAATTGTTTATAATAAAATTCTATTCAATCGGTAGACCCATAACGATTGAACACAATGTTTTCGTTTGAGTTTGGGTTTAACCAATTCGTAAAAAAAAAAATTAATTAATTAAGACATGCGTGTCCGTCAACCTTAAACAATAATCTTTCTCAATTTTATTTTTTAGCCTTTATGATGGCCGATACTTGATTTATCTCTTACTGTTACATCCCCGGGCAACGCCGGGCTCTACTGCTAGTATTCTCTAGATGTGGACAAAAATTTTAGAGATTACTTCAGAAGACATGAAGATATCTTTAATATCGACTGTCAAAATTGGACAGAAGCAAAAAAGCTACGTCTATTGCTTAGAAAATTAGGAACTGAAGAATATACAAATTTCGTGGATTATATCTTGTCAAAAAAGACGAACGAATTAACATTTGACGAAGCATTGACATGTCTTAAAGAACTCTTCAGTCCGAAAACACCACTCTTCCACAGGAGGTGGAAATGCCTTAACCTGGTAAAGGGCGATAATGAGGATTATTCCACGTTTGCCGCAATCGTAAATAAACATTGTGACGACTTCAAACTAGCAGAATTAACCCCGTACAATTTCAAATGTCTCATCTTTGTTCAAGGGTTAGTTTCTACAAAAGATAGCGAAATGTGCAGAAGAATGCTTGCAAAATTACAAAATGAACCGCGTCTAACATTACAGCAATTATCAGAAGATTGCCAGAGATGTTTAAGCATTAAGAAAGACGCAAAGGACATTGAAGAATCGGCTGTTTCTCATATACGTAAGTTAAACAAAAGTCTACTTTCTTCACCCTCCCCGGAAAGAAAACTAAAATTTTACGACAATGAAAAAAGATTCTCACCCTCCCCGGAAAGAAAAAGAAAATTTTATAATAAGAGGAAAAGTACAACATACAGGACAAATTATGACGAATATCGAAGCAAATATAAGCCCCCACCATCAGCATGCTATCGATGTGAAGGACTACACTGGAACAAGGATTGCCGCTTTAGATATAAAAACTGTCTTGAATGTGGAAAAAAAGGTCACAAGGCATCCCAATGTAGAAATAGAAAAGATACTAATAGAATAAGAGCTACAAGGATGCATAACGATGACAACACCAACGTAAGGAAATATGTGGAACTGGAAATTTTAAATAAAAAGATTAAATTACAACTGGATTCGAGTTCCGACCTCACGATAATCAACTTACAGACATGGAGAAAACTCAACAGACCTACCATGTTACACACACAAAAAATTGCCAAGTCGGTTACAGGCAAACGAATAAAATTTGAGGGAGAAATAATAGTGAATGTTAAATTTCACGGCAAAACAAAAAAACTTAAGATATACGCCATGAAAGATACTGATACTATAAAATTGAAGGAAGAATTATATAATCAATTTCCTGAGGTATTTTCAAGCGGGTTGGGACGATGCAACAAATTTAAGGCCAAAATAGAATTAAAAGAAAACGTCCAACCAATTTTTAAAAAGAAGCGAAAGGTACCGTTCGCTACTATAGAAAAAATAGACAAAGAATTGGAGAGACTTGAACAAACTGGGATTCTATCAAAAACAGATTTTAGCGAGTGGGCAGCGCCGGTGGCTTATGTAAAGAAGAAGTCAGGAGAAATTCGCGTAAGCGCAAATTTTTCGACGGGACTCAACAAGGCAATAAAAGACCACCATTACCCACTACCGAGCCCAGAGGAGATATTTACAAAGCTCAACGACGGTAAGATATTTTCAAAAATAGATCTTAGTGAGGCTTATCTACAAATTCCAGTACAAGAAGAGAGTATGAAAATCCTTTGCATTAATACGCACAAAGTGTTGTACAAATTCAACAGACTACCATCCGGAGTAAAAGTTGCACCTGCAATTTTTCAGCAAACGATGGACACAATGCTCACGCGCCAGAATTTCGTGACCGCTTATCTGGATGATATTTTAATTAAGAGCGACAATATTGAAGAGCACACATCACAAAGAAGACTGCAGGACTTTGGGTTCAAAGTAAAAGGAGAAAAGTGTGATTTTTTTCCTAAATGAAATTAAATATTTAGGACAGAATAGCAGGAAACCGAACCCAGAGAGGGCATCGGCAATTATATGCCGGAACCAAAAAATGTTGCAGAACTACAAAGTTTCCTGGTTCTGGCTAACTACTATGGCGAATTTATTGACAATATGCATAAACTGAGGGCTCCGCTAAATGATTTACTAAAAAAGGAGAATAATTGGAATTGGTCAGAGGACTGTAAAAAAGCATTTAAGGAAATAATGCAAAAATACTAACTCCCCCCAAAAAGGGATCTAAGAAGGGAGGTGTTATGGGGTCCTCCCCTTTTTCATATAAGTGGACTCGACCAGTGTTACTTGGACTGCTGCCGTTAAATACCCAGAGTTAGACAGTCAGTCAGAGAGTGAGTAGAGAGAGTAAGAAGACTGAGATTGTGATTGAGTTGGAGGTAGAGTAATAGTGTGAGGTAACCGCTTGTAGAAGTCAGTTACAAGCACGTAGACTCTAAGGACGTCCTACTTCGAGACTGTATATATCTATATGTTATTGCTACTAACCGCTTTCCCGGGTTTACTAACAGTATTACCCTTTGTATTATTGTGTAAATATAGTTTATTTCTTATATTTAATTCTTGCGTTTGTCATTCATTGGAGACCGAATTTCATCTCGGAATACACAACAAATACCCGAATAAATTATATTGCGATTTTGCTTAGTGTTGTATTTATATTCAAATCCCCTCCCTATAAATATCAGTTGATACAGCTGGAGTCTAAACTAATCCTGACCTTGGCCAGGATTGGTAGGCACAAACTCCAGTGGGTGAAATGGTAAATATCACTAATTCTAGCCTTTGATTGGGATTCAGATTCTTTGAATATTAGCCTAAGCGTCAGAGGCTCTCCCTCAGGTAGTACTTATCCCCCAGGAGGAGGCTGGGTTTATTGCCCTGTGCCTGAGGCGACCTCAAAAGGAAAAGTTCCGAGGGGACTTGTGAATTTTTGTTCGGTGCAGCCGTTAGACCCACTTGACCCTGTGTCACATCCAGCTGCGACGTGGGCGAACTATTAAATACCAATGACATTGAAGACTAAACTGTTAGAGATATAGTAGTGTATACTTCTAACTAATTATAGTTTACAACACATATGGGATCCTTGATATTCTTTCGTCAGCCTTTCCTTCATTGATTTTGTTAAATTTTCTATTATTTCCGCTTTAACGATACATGCAACAATTATGGCTATTTCCCCGGGATCTTCTTTGCTGGAATATTCTTTTCTTTTATGAAAAGATCGGCCATAATATTTATATTTTTATAATAACTAGATAGGATAGCGTTATTAAATTAATTTTGTCTGTGAAGACATTTTTGGAAAGGTAAGTCTGAAGGTTTATAAGCATAATGAAAATGATTACAATGAAACAATATCGAGTAATCTTACTGTATGAGTATACACTGGAAAAAAGAACCATTTTTGCATCGAATCATTACATGCGATGAGAAATGGATACCCTTTGACAACAGAAAGAGAGTAGGCCAGTAGTTAGATGCAAGTGAATAATCAAAACAATACCCAAAACTTCTACTGCACACTAAAAAGTTAATGTTTACTGTATGGTGGTCTTTCAAAGGAGTTATTCATTATTCATTCTTGCCTCAAGGAAAAACAATAACAGCAATCTCGTATTGTGGAGAAATTGAGTGTATGCATGAAAAATTGAAAAAGAAACATCCTAAACATGTGAATAGGGATGGTCCAATTTTGTTACACAGCTGCATGCTTCTTAATCAACTGTCCAAAAGCTGTATAGCCTGAATTATGAAATTTTACCTCATCCTCCATATTCGCCTGATATCCCTCCAAATGATTATCACTTATTTAAGCATTTTGAGCTTTTCATATGCAATAAAACATTCTCCAATAAGGAAGAAGTAATCGAAGCATTTGAACTGTTTATCACATCAAAGGATGAGAATTTTTTTAAAGATGGGATCAAGAATTTAAAGGTACGTTGGAGAATAGTCATTCATCAACATGGTGTCTATTTCAACTAAATTAATTAATTTATTTAACATTTTCTATAAAATGTGTCATTTCACGTGTGACAACATAATAAAAATGTTTGACTGTTTAGATATACATAATGTTAATGAAACAGTAGTGTGTGGCTCATCCCAGATCATGCCTGTTGGCCTGAAGATGACCACATATTTGACTCATGCGCACCGGCTGTTACTGGAATGTACGGATGGGAAAGAACCTAGCAATATATATATATATATATATATATATATATATATATATATATATATATATATATATATATAAACAACCACTCCAGCAGTATGACAAGGACCGAGACATTGCGGGCAGAAATGTAATGGTGAGGTTCGCATGAGGGCTTCAGGCCGCATACGAGTCGAGAGTAATTAACGAAATTCAGAGTTGAATAAAATATAATGTTACGTATAAAAGATAAAGTCTCACGATTTTATTAGTCAGTACAACGATAATGTTACATCAGGACGTAGGATCACGTGTAACATGTGTTTTTATGTTTCATTGCAATTAGCAAGATTTATATACAGGTCACTGGGGGTTTCTTTTGTGTGCACATCTAACATTGCTACTGTTAGTAGGAAACGACAAGGAAATTCTATGGTTACCTGCTATGAAGAAAATAGGGATATTCTGTTCGAGATAAAGCTTCCGATATAATGGCAAAACCTCCTGAATGTGCATTTGTATTGGGTATAACGATAAATTACACTCGGTTGCAAGGACGGAGGTTTTGAGGAGCTTAGTTTCTCTTGTTCCCAGGTTCACTCGGGCCCAGGGTGGGTAGCACCTGTTAGAGTCCCAGATAGGGGCAAATAGTTAACCCCCAACCTGAGATTAGAACACTATGAAAGTATAAAAATAGATTTTATACTAAAAATACAAGAATAACATTTTTGAAAAAAATATTACTAGCAATACATTTTTGTAAAAAAAATATTACCAGTAATATTGACTCTAAGACAAAAAAAAACTTAAAAAAAAAACCTCTTTACAAAAATACGTCAATGGAACCTAATCTACAAACTGTTTTCTTAAAATAACAGATATTCTATTCAGACGAACCTATCCTAAAAATCTTGTCATTAAATAATCCATTGATGTTGATATTATCATAAATATATACCTAATAGTGATTTTCCAAGCGTAGCTTGGATGTAGCACAAGGTCGAATGTAAGGGGCACTCAGTGATTATCGAACTCACTACTCATATGTAATTGTTATTAGCGAGACAAGCTTGCTAACCATTACACCACCTCGAGGTGCCCACATATATACCTAATATGCACAAAGTAAGAGCATCCTTGAATAACTTGCTGAAGAAAGATATGAAATGAAATTGGATAGATAAAAAGTCAAAATGCTTTGGAAGAGATCATGAACGTCTTAACATCGGATTTGTCACTAGCTCATTTTGACCTTCTAAATTAAAGATTGTGGTTGCATCGGATGCAAGTGATTCGGATATTGGAGCAGTGATGCTATACAAATATGAGGACGGAACAACTAAACCAATAGCTCATGCCTCAAGATCATTAACTTTAGCTGAAAGAAGCTACAGCCTGACAGAAAAGGAAGCATTGGCTATCATATTTGCCATGAACATGTTTCACAAATTCATACATAGTAGAGAATTCATACTACAGACAGATCATCACCCATTATTGTCCTTATTAGAATAAGAAAGGGTGTTCCCACCCATACAGCGAATAGGGGAACTATCCTATTGAATTACAATTATAAAGTGGAATTTCTACCATACACACACACACACACACACACACACACACACACACACACACACACATATATATATATATATATATATATATATATATACAATGCTGTAAGAAAACTTTCCAACATTGGAGGAAATAAAAATTAAGGCAGAAAAAGACGACTTTATAATGAAAATGAAGGAGAAATTAAAATCTAAAGGGCAAATATTATTGGAAATAATGCATTTTCATTAAGTAATAATGTACTTATGTACACAAAGAGAATGGTGATACCAGCATCATTGCAAAGACGTATGTTAAAAGAATTTCACATAGGACATCCAGGAATTTCTAGAATGAACTCCTTAATGAGGTGTTATACTTACTGTCTAAAAATGGATCAAGATATCGAAAATTTAGTGAAAACATTTTTACCAGCCCTCATATTGCAATTTTTGCTGTCATCATTTCATTTTTTTTACCAGAGCTCATATTGCAATTTTCGTTTTTATTATCGCTTTACTCTGACACTCCTTATTACTTGTTCCCATATTGTATTCATTTCTATGCTTGGTCAGCTCAGGAGATTTTTGTGACCTAGCATATGTGCTAAATATGGCAACAAAGATGAGGACAATAGTCCGTATAATGTAAATAGTGCACATAATAAATCATCTCAGAAATATAGACAGATATCTACTAAGTGATTTCACAGAATGCTGATAGATACGATGAAGTAGCAGAGAGTGGTTGCTGCTCAAGAGGTTCTGAAGCTGCGTAGAATGATTAGTGTCTATTCAAAAGGCTCTTAGAGTATAGAAATTCTCGGATGATATCCTGATGAAACGTAACAGAGAAAGCAGCCCGGATATTTCCGCACACATTCAAAATTGAAATATATCGATTGAAAAGAAAGGAGGCTATGTTGATAACGAGATTTGGAAATCTGAATTTTTTTTAATCATTTGCTTATACTTTTTGTATTTTAGGACTGAATTTCTTTAATAGTGAGTTATCATTATTTTCGCTATTTGCATGCTTACCTTTTTTTCTTATCTTTGCTGTTTTTTATATATCAGTAACGTAACAGTCATCGGCGGTGAAAGTAAAATTTGTGAGCCGAGTTTAAATTCCAACCTCGATTTTCGCACTAATAGTTTTGGAAAAGGCAGGAATCCATCTCTTCTGCTCTCAACTTCAATATTTAAATAACAGCATAGACTGGGTTCTAGAGATCAAGGTGGCAGCCAGTCTAAACTGGCTGCTACCAGAAGGAATATTATGAATGCAAAACCTCGGAGAAAACAATATGCAGCCTCTATTATCTTTCCTAATTCACAGATAATAAAAAAAAGAATGTGTAGAGAGCCATGATTGCCTACGTCTTGAAGGCACGTGGCTCTGACAGGAACTGTTATACGTGTTCTATTATCTGCCTATATTTCTGAGATGAGATATTATATACACTATTTACATTGTTCCGACTATCGTCCTCATCTTTGTTGCTATATTTATCACAACGTTTCGGCCGTTCAAGGCACAACACTGTGCCATGTGTCCTCAAAGTGGATAAAAGCGTTAGTAAGATCCAATGACAGGACCCAAAGAGTGTGAGTTCAATATCTGGTTAAGGCAGTGGAGAATTTAGAGAGGGAAATTAACAGGAAGTAACTGATAACTGACATCCATTAAACATGGCACGTGGAACTAGAACAGTCTACCCCAGTGAGCGAAATAAAGTTTTCAGTTCGACATTCCAACCACCTGAAGAAGGCTGGAGCGTACAACAGCCGAAACGTTGTGATAAATATGGTGACAAAGATGAGGACGGTAGTCCGAACAATGTAAGTAGTGTGTTCTATTATTAATTAATAGGAGTAGATAGATTCGCCTATCGTCCAGTCCACACTCCTACCATTCCCCTCTTCCCTACTTAGGATTAGGTTTCCGGTTTATTCTAAAGTCTTCTCATTCTCTTTTACTCCTAGTATCTTAGTGGCATTATCGCCTTGCTTGGGGTGAATAATTAAAAACAAGTTATTAATTATTGTTGTTAATCACTTATTGTACTGGATTTATTGATTAAATATTTCCAAAGGTATGGATGTACAGAAAAAAAACAAAAACACTGAATATAAATTTTGTTACTTGTTTTCCAACAATGTTTGTATCCTCCGCAGATATAATTGAACTGTCCTGTAGCTTCAGTTGTTATGTTGTTAATATTATTAAAAAGATCTTCGATAATTTATGCACTTGATTCTAGTAAATATTTCCATGAGTCCCGTTGGTATTCAATAATATATGACCTGGCCATATTTCTTCTAGTAGATGTTTAGGTGGTCATGGCTCTTCCTTTTTTATTATATATAAATTGAAAAGACTTCTTGAGAAAGATAATGGAGTAGTTTCCTGTTTTTTCTCCACTCTTTTGAATTCAGATTAACACTTCTCGACTGGCTGCTATCCAATGTTAAAGAGTTCAGTCTATCTCAGAGTTGGCACAATTAGGGAGGCAGAGGCGATAGTTTCATTGCTTTTCCCAAAATCATTAGTGTAAAAATGAACGCAAAAGGCTAGTTCGGAATTTGAAATCGGTTTCCATTTACAGCACAAATGACGTTTTCGCTCTCCACACAACATTCACCCTAGCACCAGTTGTTAGCAACGAGAAATTGAAGTCCGATCACAGTGTTTGGATGTCTTAAATATGAAGGCACATCTTGATCTATTTCTCTATCTACGACGATAGGTCAAAATTAATATTTATTCATTAATTACAATAGCTTTAACAGCATTACAAGCACAGAAAGTATAGAAAAATGAACAGAAGATTCCCAGCATTCCAAATACATTCATCAACACAGTCTACTTCCATTTTAATCGATATATTTGAACTTTTCATGGGGACGTATATATTCGAGCATATATATATATACCAGGGTGCGATGGGTAAATTGTTGCCATTTTATCTTTTTAATTTTGTGAGTGCGCGTTGTTTGTTTGTTTTTTTTATTTTTATTTTGCCGACTATACAGTAGGGTCGGGTGGGTACCGTCTGTGAGAGAACGAGCACCATGACGCAATTCACTCTGCCAGAAATTTGGGAACAGCATGCTGTACTGCTTGGCAGCTCCAATAAAAAAAATTGAGGGGTTTGCGATATCAATCTGAGGAGAGTCCAGAGGATTTGGAAAGAGTTGGATGAGTCTAATGGTGATTATGAAGGTACGTCAGCTTTGAAAACTCACTCTAATCGTTCTGATAAGAAAAGAACTCCTGAATTTGTTGGTGACGGCCTCAGCCTCAACAAAGAGGCCTACATCGTACCTTCAGGAGGTAGTGCGACCAGAGAGTGGATGCTGGAAGACCCTATGTCTGGCAACAGGACTCTGCACCATGCCACATAAACAAGAGAACCCAGTCAGACAATTTCTGCGACCACATTACCCATTACATCTTGCCACCTACCCCCCCCTCTCCTTGATTATTTTGTGTGGGATGCAGTTGACCGTGAGATCAACAAAACTCCTTATAACACCAAAGGATTATGGCAGCATTCACCAACTTAAACACTGTCCAGAAGAGTTGCAAGAAATTCCACAGTGGTTGATGCCAATGGCGATTTTATTGAATAAATTTACTCTTTAGTATTTCAAGATATTTTTGTGTAATTTTGGTAAATATATCTGTTAAAATGAGATGCTATTATTTATTTTTTACACCATCTAGACAATTTATCCATCGCATCCTGTACTTTGTTCATGACTGCTTTCTTTACAATGTAAATATTGTCTTTTTCAGCTCGACATCATTAGAATGCAAATGTTTCAGTGTTTCCTTCATAAGTGTTATTCGTATTGTGCAGATCTGGAAGTTCTAGGGTAGCAACTACCATTTGTTTCTTCGTGGAATATATCAACATTTTGGAGATCAACCACGCACAGACTTCCGAGTAGACAACATTAAGCTGCACACATTCCCATGTTTCACCTGAAGGCTTTCATCGAGTTTTGTAATAGCTATTCTTCTGTCATGTGTAATGAAAATATCAGCCCATTATCAGTATTATAACATATACGCCAAAATAATTCCTTCCACAAAGTTCAACTTTATTTTATTTCCGTTGAGAAAGAACAGAAGCATTAGATTTGGAGAAATGGATAAAATTATTATTATTATTATTATTATTATTGGTGTACAAATAATTTCGCCGTTGACTTTAAGTATAAGAAATATACATGGGCAATATTTCTTTACTATATATATATTTATATATAGCACTAGTGTATCCATGAGTCACTGTGTGACGAATTTGGTTGTAATTAAGTTTGTAAAAGTCGCAGAACCGTAACAAAATGGCGCATTTGGATTCTTTTGTTTGGCGCCACGAACAACCAGTTTAAAAATATGTGATGTCAATCGTTTCAAATATGATAAATGTCGTTTCCAATTTTGGAATACGATTACTTGGTCATTGACATTGACTGGAAAGTTTTGATATACAAATAAGATATGAGATAAGTTAAAACTATAAAAGTTGATGGTATCGCAAAGTACTACTGAAAAGCTATGTGTTAATGGTAATAGTATTTTAACCGTAAAACCATGCCGGTCACCATGTTCATCTTTTTATAAACGCTTCTTTAGCCATGCGTAAAAAGAGAACAAGGTTTCTTCTTTTTCTTCGGCTCACAGCCATATCACGTTGAAACACCGGTTCTCATACGATCACTGAAGTCAAGCAACATCGAGCTTGGTCAGTATCTAGATGGGTGACCTCTTAGGAATACTAGGTGCAGTAAACTAAGATGTGCCTGTGGTGTAATGGATAGCAGTTCGAATTAGAAATAAGATAGAAGAGTTCTAATTCCAGTTGTTTTTTTTTTTATATTCAGTTATGCGCAAATACCCTTGGAAAAGATAGGAATTCACCTCTTCTCCCTCCAAGCTATGGGTTTATTAGTAAAACTTTTATCCGTAAATCATTATTATCTTAAAAATACGTACAATCGAAAAATATTCTCTGGCTTTAAATAACATGCAAAAGGTTCATAAACCGTAAAAAACAAATCAATATGTCTTCTTACTATTCCGAGATTCTTTTTTTCTTTTAGGAAATGTTTGGGATTTTTACCTTGAATGTGCAGACGAAGACCTTCAAAAATATATCAAAATACAAGAATACTGAAGTGGAAATCTAAAAAAATGTAGCATATAAATAATAATAATTATTGGAAAAGGTTCTCATTCAAGGGATTGTTGGTAGCAAGAAATACAAAAAGTTATTCTCATAAGTATCACTCAGGAAGGACTTTATCAATATAAAATGTGTGTTGCTCTTACATTATTTCTTGTTTTGTTTTTTACAAACATTTCAGTGGAAAATGTCATGATATCATTTCTTACCTTAGGTCTATGGTTGGAACCCGAAAGGAAATTAATACACAACAAAAATCAAAGAAAATAATGGAAATAGTAGAGGTATTATTAATAATAATAATAATAATAATAATAATAATAATAACAGCAACGTCATTTTTACCCATGTTTTTAACTCTTTAACTTAAACCTTTAGCCTAACACAACTTGGCCAAGATAAACATTTTACCATTACAATAATCTAATACAAACATGGTTTCGGGTTGAAGTATCACTGCCATTAACATATGGCGTCTCAGTAGTATTTTACGATACCATCAAAGTTAAAAGGCAGACGACCTTCTACATTAGCCGATCTAAAACAACCGGGGTCCTTCATTTCATACTGTGACATTTTCATAATGGTGTAATGCTGTAATGTAGCCTCTCTCTGTCTTTTCTATAGATACTTTCATGGTAATTGTTCCAATGAACTTTTCTCTATAAAAACTAAACTTTATGAATTTAAGCGCAGTACTATATTTTACAGTTGATATGGTTAGATGTAACTTCTATTCTATCATTTTCTTCTATCGTACTTCTCGCCTGTGGAACTCTCTTCCGGCTAATTGCTTCCAGTCTACTTTGATCTTCAAAAATTTAAATGAAATGTCCATTGTTACGTTCTGCCTTCTTAATCCTTGGTCTTTTTCCTCATATTTTCTAACACTTAGTCTTGGTGGCTTTATTGCCTTGTTTGGAGTGAAATGGTTAAAGAAAAAGAAAAAAAAGTCGCCCAACCCCAAGTAGGTTAAAGTATTGTTTTGTGAATTTGGTGTCATAGTAATTGTGAGTTCAATCCCTGGGCTGGGTAGAATAAAAACCTGCGATAACTAAGAAGTAGTAAAACGCCATTTATATCTATCTATCTATCTAATTCTGTACTTATCTATTTAATGATGTTTGTTTTAATAGCTTGACAAGTATTAACATTCTTTAGATCACAGTAAATTTACACCACCCAGTTTTATAACCAGTCACTACCGAGCGAGTTTAAACGAACTCAGATGTAATGACGAAACGAACTCACAGGTAACAACGCACATGTCTTACACTTCATTACGACAATGTTTAATTATTTACATGAGACAAAGAACATCTCGCGAGGGTTTATATATTTTCGTTTGCTTCTTTTTTTAACATCAGAAAAAAGGTTTATTTTGCCAGTTTGTAGAGATCTTTAGACTTGGTATAAGGAATTGGAGTGTTTTGATTAGAGAAGAAGTTTGAGATAGAAAAAAAAAGGAGCTTTAACGTCAACAAGAGTTCAAAGGCTTGCATTCGAACTGTGTACAGAATGGGTGGAGAGAAACAAAGCTACTTAAATTTTGGTCAATATAACTATTTTTTAAAAATAACCTGTTGTCCTAATATCCATAGCTACTTTCTTGAGGTTTTTCCATAAATCCTGTTTAGGAAACAATCATTTAGCAATGTTATTCTTTCATCGATAAACAAGCAAAATTTTATCATTTAACCATATCAATGTTGCTTATATGAGAAATGTCAATATATAATATATTTATGATATATAAAAGATTTGCAAATGAATCGTTAGTGTCTTATCTGTTGATTGGTTGATTTTGTTTAGCGTCAAATCTAAATGAACACAATTTTATGGCTTAAACTAAATATATACTATGAATAGGTATTGTTGGTAATTTTACTGTTAATATGTATTGTTGGTATTATTTTATATATAAAAATGTACTTTTATACTTTCATTATGTCTTTGTTTGGGCGTTCACTATTTGCCCATAGCTGGGACCCAAACAGGTGCTACCACCACGGGTCAGGAGGAACCTGGGAACAACAGCAATTAAGAGGTGGTTTGACTATACTCAGACCTCCAATCTCCCGATGCTGTTGGATGTCCTAATACCTGTAAAATGTCACTTAGACTTACTTATTCTGACAAAAGATATAAACATTCATAAACCATTGAGTGAACAAAAGTTGTGAAATATTAATTCTGCATTAAATTCAGATGAGCGATATTAAGTTATACGTTTCAGGAGGCTGTCAATCAAAAGATTTATATGTTATTATAATAGATTATATCTGTGTCTGTGTGTCCTCGCTCAAAATCCTTGAAATATTAATGAAATTAAAATATAAAGTTGGTTGCCTGTCTTTGCTTGTACATTGTTAAAAATAAATAAAGGCGGTTTTATCATTTATAACTACAAGCATATCACTTAAAACTTAAAAAGAAATAATTTGCATACTAAACTTTAAAAAATAAGATTTATAACTATAGTTTATCATTCATTCCCAATCTGTGATTTTTTTTATGAATACGAGTGGGTGGTAATATCTATCCGATTTTAAAACAAATTCTGTTGTTTGTCCAATTGATCAGATTCGGGAAAAGTGGACCAGGCCTTGAACTTTTCTTATCAACCTAGATCAACATCTCTTGATAGTTTATAAAAAATGTTCTGGGAAAAATATACAAAAAATTTGTTCACTACACACCAAATGAATTTTAAGATTCATATTGATATATAATTTAAAAAAAAACAACATATAACCCCATGGAAGGGAGTAAAGCCACTAAGATACAAAGAATTACTGAGTATGAAAGAATAAGAAAAAGGAAAAAGAAAAAGTGAGAACAATAGAAAGTTATCAAGAGCACAGTAGATAACGATAGACATTACATTTGAATTTCTGAAAATTCTGAAAAGGCTGAAAAGCCTGGATCCGGAAGAATTCAACAAGCGAGAAGTACGAGAAAAGAAACTGCTAGCACTGAACTTACGGTTACATCTAACCAATTCAAGTATGAATTGATGAAACCTTGCCGTCAATCGAGTACGACGCTTACATTTATTAAGTATACGTACCATAGAAAAAAGAACATTCGAGCAATTAGCATGAA
Source organism: Acanthosepion pharaonis (assembly GCA_903632075.3). Taxonomy (NCBI): domain Eukaryota; kingdom Metazoa; phylum Mollusca; class Cephalopoda; order Sepiida; family Sepiidae; genus Acanthosepion; species Acanthosepion pharaonis. The sequence goes on from CAHIKZ030002911.1 coordinate 1,401,672, forward strand.
AGTATTTATAGAAAAGGCACAGGGAAGGTACATAACGGTCGTGTGAAAGTGATTGAATCTGAGACGCCAGGTCAGGACCAATAATATTGCTGTATCTTCTTTGGATTCTTATCAAGAATCTCTAGACACAGATTAGAGGTGGCAGGAATATTCAATGCATGGAAGAATGGAAGACTTATCTTATCTAAGATAGAGAAAAATTGTCTAGCACGATACAGCGAACCAACTTTCTTAGCAACAGGTCTTGCAATGGATTCAACAGGCCTTGCAATGGATCCAACAGGCCTTGTAATGGATTCAACAGGTCTTGCAATGGATCCAACAGGCCTTGCAATAGATTCAACAGGCCTTGCAATAGATTCAACAGGCCTTGCAATGGATCCAACAGGCCTTGCAATAGATTCAACAGGCCTTGCAATGGATTCAACTTGCAATGGATCCAACAGGCTTGCAATAGATTCAACAGGCCTTGCAATGGATTCTTGCAATGGATCCAACAGCAATAGATTCAACTTGCAATAGATTCAACAGGCCTTGCAATGGATCCAACAGGCCTTGCAATAGATTCAACAGGCCTTGCAATAGATTCAACAGGCAATGGATTCAACTTGCAATGGATCCAACAGGCCTTGCAATAGATTCAACAGGCCTTTGGATCCAAATGGATTCAACAGGCCTCGCAATGGATTCAAATGCAATGGATCCAACAGGCCTTGCAATAGATTCAACAGGCCTTGCAATGGATTCAACAGGCCTTGCAATGGATCCAACAGGCCTTGCAATAGATTCAACAGGCCTTGCAATGGATTCAACAGGCCTTGCAATGGATCCAACAGGCCTTGCAATAGATTCAACAGGCCTTGCAATAGATTCAACAGGTCTTGCAATGGATTCAATATAATATTTCCACTTCATGTCATCCCGAGATTCATTTACACAAGTTTGAAACGTAAAATCTTTGGTTAAAAAGCTGATCTAATTTAAATATACAAGCAAAACAAACAAAAGAAAATATGTTTGATTTCTGGTGATGTTTGTTCGACTTAACTTTCTACGCCTAGTTTAATTAATATTTGTTTCATTTTATCAAAATTTGCGTAGGGCCAACTTCATGATAATCCAGAGGCACTCACACTAACCATTCTAAGAAAGATTTGATGCCATACTTCAACCGCAAACATGTAGGTAATAAGGTACCTCATACACTTACCCAGGAATCGAGATAAATTCTACTGAGATGGATGTAATAATTCGCACAGCTAAAGACTGAGCCGCCTTGAATAAAATGGATGCAACCTGGAAATTTGATCTACCACACAATCTCAAGCAAAGAGGTGGTGTTAATATATGGTGCCACTGCCTGGTCTCAAGCGAAGAGGTGGTGTTAATGTATGGTGCCACTGCCTGGAGATTAACTAAAATCCTACACTCGAAACTACATTCGGATGTTGAGAGCTATATTTAACATCTCTTGGAGACAACATCCAACTAAATCACATCTCTATGAACCTATCCCTGATATTTCTACAATCTTATGCGAACGCAGAATGCACTTTGCAAGACACTGCTGACGAGCAAAACAAGGACTTGTGAGGAATTTACTGCTCTGGACACCTAGCCATGGAGCAAGACTAGTTGGTCGCCCAGGAACCACCGACATTGACCAGCTATATTATGATATAGAATACCTCCCTAGTGACCTTCAGACTTTGATAAAGGAATTAAATAACTGATATGCTAAAATGTACAGCAAGTGAATGGTGTTTCCTTTATTCGAAGATACATTGATATTTACTAAGCTTCGTATTGTCTGAAGGCACATGAGGATGAATAGGTGTAGGAAGATTATGTTGCGTCAGTCATTGAAGTCATCAGTATCAACCAGTCCAGAAAATGAACCTTAAACTTGTTTTTATATAGGTTCCATTAACATTTGCAATAAATATAGAACTTTTCTAATATCTTTCTTTCAGTGATATAGATTCGTGAACAAATATATCCAAAGTTAAGAAAAACTGACAAAATAGACAAATGCCATTAAATAACAAAGTGAATATTTATGTGGGTTTGGAAAAAAGTTAAAGCAACCACCATAAATGCTAAAAAGACACATTACAATATGCGAAATTACTTCTTTGTAGAACTAACTCCCAAGAAGATGCATTCCTGATCACTACAATCGTAACCTGTTTAACTCCAGAGTTAACCATTATCTTCCACACATATCCCCATAAAATGTGCCTCTTACTCTGTAACCATCTACCTCGAGTGGCTCTTGGGCCTTGCACGGAGTGAACATAAATATAAAATAGTCTTTATGTACATTTATATGTAACTAAATAATGGAATTCCGTTTAAAGGAATAAAAGAAAAATACATTTTTTTCATAATTAAATCTTAAACTTCGTTTCTACTTATGTTTTATGAGAGAAAGTAAATTTATACCAGCGACAACCTCAGTGTCTAAGTCTCGATTACTACAATGTGGTATTTCGTGTTGATATTTATCCCATGAGTCTATCTCTCTCGACTAGGCAGGCATGCTTATTTTCTCCACGTGTCTATGTTGACTACTACATTGATTTAAACCCAGAATGAACTCTCAGTCTCCAACAAGTGATATGCGATACACCCGGAACAAGAAGACAATCGAGATTTGTAATAAAATAAAAACCCTCTTATTTATCTCAGTCACATTTTATCTTAATTTGTTTTCACTTTTTTTGTTAACGGTTAAGATCGCATTTAAAAGGACAGTTCTGATCCTTATTCACTCATCCGTTTGTAACGGACACAAGAACCAATTTGGTTTTATCCGCGGCAATGTATCAATCTGTTTGCGTCGTTGCGTAGTGTTTTACCGTTTGATAGCGAAATTCAAACGTACTACTCTAGATTTCTACGGCTACAATCCTACTAAAGATGGAGAGACAGGAAAAGTTTGTTAGAAACAAGAAGGGCTGAACTGCTATACAATATCAATCCTGTTATGTGACAGTGAATGTAATTATCTCACAAATGAAGAAGAGACTTGATGTCGTTCCACACAACGTGACTGAGAAGACCATGAACTGAACATGTGAGCAATGAGGAAGTTTTAAGAAAAATGAGAATGAAAAAATACTTGTACTTAGAATCAGAAAGTGTCAGTTGAAATATCTAGGGTACAGAATGAGGAAAGAGGATATGGCGAATTTGACACACTGAAGGTAAGAGGAGCAGAATAAACTACAACTAGATGGCAAAAAGCAACTGGGAGGATTAGTAAGGGGGAAATTGCTTAAAGCTCTGAATCGGATAGGAAGTTGTAGAGAGTCATGATCCTCAACGACCTGAAGAGACATGGAACATAGAAGAAAGAGGAAAGAATCACCTTAGTCTACTAGAGTTCAAAAGTTCTCACCGTTTTACTGTTGAATAGCTAGCTGCAACCGTCAGTTCTATTCTTGTAGTTCCTTCACTCGTACTTCTTGCCTGTGAAACGCCCTTCCGATTTATTGCTCCCTTAAAATTTAAAAAAAATTAAATGCAACGCCAATCGTCATATTCTGTCTTCCTGAATCCTGTTCTTTTATTGACATTTCTCTTCACTTGCCTTGACTAAAGTCTTCTTTCTCTTTCACTCCCAGTAACCTCTTGAATCTTAATGACATTTTCGCCTTGCTTGGGGTGACTAACAATGAGAAAAAGCTAATAAAAAGACAATGTAGAGTGGTACGAAGGAGTAATGGATTGCGGCTCGGATTGAGCCAGGTTCAAATTCTAGTCGAGTTCATTACATCAACTTACGTGGTAATACCCATGGGAAAGGTATGGATCCATCTCTTCTCTCCCAGCTAGGTTAAATAGCAGGACAGGCAGGGTTCTATAGCCTTGGGTGGCTACTGGTCTAGGAGAATAAAAACTCTGCATTCACAACAGTATGTAGCTCTGTCAAAGCACATACTATTCTGTTAAAGAAAGTATCGTTCGTATTGACTCGATGATCTCGACTACGGTCGACAAAGTGGAAAGTATTAGGATCTTCAATAAGTTCTCGCTGTTTTCCAACAGATGGCGTTCCCAGAACTGCGTGTGTGTAGTTTCAGATGGTAACACCTCTATAAGGAAGTACTATAAGCAAGCTTGAAATTCAGTTTATGTCATTTCGCCGAAGTATATACAACTTTGTTTTTCATAGCGTTAAAGATGTCGGATTTCGTGCCAGAGAAGTGTATTTGGGGGTATTTTACTGCACTACTTTATTAAAAAAAAATCTGAAAGCTGCAATTCTTGTTGAGACTTACGGTTACCATGCTCTGTCGGAAACAACATGCAGATATTGGTTTAGACGCTTCAATGATTTTGATGTTGAAGATAAAGAACGCTCTGGTGTACCGAAAAAGTTTGAAGACGAAGAATTACTTCATGAAGACTCATGTCAAGCGTAAACTGTACTTACAGAATCATTAGGAGTTGATCACGCAGCAGTTTCGAAACGTTTGAAAGAATTAGGAATGATTCAAAAGCAAGGACATTGGATACTGTACGAGTTGAACCCGGGAAACATCGAACGGCGTCTTGTCACGTGTGAACGTCTGCTTCAACGGAAGAAAAGGAAAGGTTTTTTTTACATCGTATCGTGACAGGCGATAAAAAGTGGATACACTACGATAACCCTAATCTACTAGAAAATCGTGGGGTAGCCTAACAATGCATCAACATCGGTGGCAAAGCCGAATATCCATGGTTCGAAGCTTCTGCTCTGCATTTGGTGGGATCAGCTGGGTGTAGTTTATTGTGAGCTGCTCAAACCGACCGAAACCATCGATTTGCTATCGACTACAATTGATGCGTTTGAACCGAGCATTGAAGAAAAACGGCCGCTATACGAGCAGAAGCACGACAAAGTGATTTTGCAACATGACAACGCTAGGCCACATGTTGCAAAACGGGTGAAAACCTACCTGGAAACGCTTAAATGGGAAGTCCTACCCTACCCGCCGTATTCACCAGATATTGCCACATCCGATTATCACTTGTTCCGATCGATGGCAAGTGACCTGGCTGACCAGTACTATAATTCTTATAAAGAGGCAAAAAGATGGATCGACTCGTGGTTAGCGTCAAAAGACCTGTCGTTTTTTCGATGTGGAATTCAAATGCTGCCAGAAAGATGGGAAAAAGTAGTGACTAGCGATAAAAAATCAGCGAGAACTTATTCAATGTCCTTTAGACTGTCAACATGAGTTTTGTTCACATTATTTTCGGAATATTTGAAAAAAAGTGATTAGTTGTAATTTCTTTTGAAATAAAACAGAGACATAAATGAAGAGAATTAAATAAAATACTAACAAAACAATAAACGAATCACATTAGTACTTACCTGTAATCCACGGCTGTTGCCGTCGGACATTTTGCTCTCCATAAATTCTGCTATTTTATCAGTGTGTCAGTCATTGCCCATTTACCGATGTAAGCTGGATCCGATTTCCATTATCAAGACGCTGTACCAGTACAGTTTTTTTTTTAAAATTTGTGTCCTACATTCTGCTCATCAGGAGTAGCAATGGATTATCTCATCATTTATCCCAGCCACGCGGTAAATCTCTCTAATTGGTTGAGCTTCAAATGTTAAAATAGATAAAGAATTACAAAGATTATTTCTGACAATGTGCATTATATAAATTATATACCGGAAATCATGAGGAGAAATTCAAATTTAAATGTTTAAATTTGAACCAGAAATTTGATTAATACAATCGCAACAATTTTCTATCATCAACTAAATAGAATTGGTTCATATTTCAATTATCAGACATGAAATTATATTTCTCAACTCTGACCAATCTTTTATTTTAAAGCGGGCATTTATCTTTTTTTTTTTATACAAATATATTTTTTTTTCTAACAGAACTGCTTTAAATATCATCAATTTTAGAATTCACATAAATATTCTAAGTTGACAAATTAAATATTTTGTATGCTTCGAGGTCAAAATAGTATCGATGTTTTAAATTTAATTGGTTGAAAAATCCCTGAAAGTGTTTCTGAACACCAAGAATCGCAACATTTTATGGATAGATTACATGTTAGTCTTCTTACGACAACATTTGATAAAAACAAGAATTGATTCAAAAACTAGAAGCAAATTGTTATTTAACTGACGTAAAATTTTAGAGCGACTCACATCATATATATTCTTTTTCTTTCACTTCAGAAGGTGGGCGATCATGGCTCTCCAAAATTTCCTATCATTCGCAAGTCTTACAAATGTTTTCTTACTATCTTTTCTAGTCTTTGTTCTGTCATTCATTTAATTATTATTAGGTACGTTATTCGCTCTTTCCTTCTCTTGCCTTTAACGTGTCTTGTAAGTGTCAAATTCCCCAAACCCTATTTCCTCATTATTATATGTCTTGGAAATTTCAACTATCTCTTTCTTATTCCAAAAGTCCTTTTTGTTTCTATTTTCCTTAAAAGTGTGTTCCGTCGATAAGTATTCTCAGCATTTTTCTGAAGAACCACGTCTCCTTCGTTGTCTTCCTTCAGCTCTGAGGAATCTGCCCGACACTCTCTGCCAAATACGTGGATTGACATTACGTAGTAGTCCAGCATTTCTTCCTTTATTTCTAATACTTTTCCTGTTTCTTAATGTTGTGGATTCCGGGTTGAAATCCGGTACCAATAAATAAGAAACGCCAGGAATGAATACATGAAAATAATGTATTAACGTAATATTACAAACTGGTAAAGCAGGTTAGTAGTTCCAGGAATACGGGTTAGTAGCCAAATGTCTATACAGTCTTTGGTATTGAAGTATCGCTGTATGACTTCTTACTGAGTCTACATGCTCGCTCACTGTGACTCCTACAACGCTGCTACCTCACCCTCACTCTACCGGTTACCTACAACCTTTTACTCTGTCACTCTGGACTCGACTCGACTCTACGGGTATTCACTGACGGTAGTATAAGTATACACTGGGTGAGTCCATTTGTATAAAAAGGGGCGGACCCCTCAACACCCCTCTCCTTAGATCCCTTTTTTGGGGGGGAGTTAGTATTTTTTTCTCTTAAGGTCGATAATCAGAGGTTCGGTAAATTTTCTCTTCCTGTTTGACCTTCTAGTTTCTGTGTTTTCCTGTGGTCTTTGAATCTCAAAAGCTTCAAAGATCGCCTCCATCGAATCATCATTTTCAGCGGGTGACGAGCTTGGCTCTTCAACCCGTCTTTTTTGTATGTGGTCAATATGTCTTCTGTGGGTAAATGTGTCTCCTTGTACTGTGTACATCACGTTTCCTAGCCTGTTAATTATTTTTTTCAAAGCTCTTTAATTCTTTGTCGACTTTCTCTATGGTAGCAAACGGCACGTTCCGCTTCTTTTTAAATACTGGTTGGACGTTTTCTTTTAATTCAATTCTGGCTGCAAACTTGTTGCATCGTCCCAACCCACTCGAAAATACCTCGGGAAATTGATTATGTAATTCTTCCTTTAACTTTGTCGCTTCTGATGGCTGGCACTCTATCTTTTTACAAAAAGAGTTGATAGGTAAATCCCATACATCGAACTTTTGCATTCAGTCTGTGCCCACCAGATTTTCTGTATCCTTCATTACGAATATTTTGAGTTTTCTTGTTTTCCTGTGAAATTTTACATTTAGGATTACTTCTCCTTCGAATTTTATACGCTTTCCTGTAACAGACTTAGCAATTTTCTGTGTATGCAACATTGTTGGTCTATTAAGCTTTCTCCATGTTTGTAGGTTAATTATCGTCAGATCTGAACCTGTGTGAAGTTGTAATTTTATCTTTTTATTTAAGATTTGATTGATTGATAGTTAGTCATTTCTTCACGCTTTACTACCTTATTTAGGAGTTACTGCGGTTTTCTTTCCGTGTCTTCCATTAATACGATGTCATTTGCATATCTTGAGTTGTTAAGATTGTATCCACCAATTATAAATCCTGGTAAGATTTCTACTTCTCTTAGGATAACCTCAATATAAAAATTGAATAAATCTGATGAGACGACGCATCCTTGTTTCACGTCACTCTCTTTTTGTTTTGTACTTGCTCAATCCATTTTCTATCCGTATACAAGCGGTTGGCTGCTTCTATACGGATTATACTAAATCGATCAAGTTTTCCTAGCGGTTCAAATCGATCTTTGTGTCGTGCTTTAAATTTTTGCTTAGTCTAGTCATAGTTATATTTTATTCGTCATTTGTATTGCTCTCTCGTATATCATAATTCATCACAGTCATCATGATAATGCTGTGATTTACTTTGACTAATTAAATATGAAATCTTTCATTTTCAAAGGTGCCAGGCAAGTAATTAGCGTTTGAAGACAGACAAAATATAAGGAACATTCCATACAAGATTCTAAAACAACTTATGAAAAAATTATTTTTTATTTGCGGCTTTTAGAGAATATCAGGCGTCATCGCAGAATTTGGAATAAACTATAAATAATTAATATTTCGTAAATTGCTAAAAAAATCAAATTAAAATTACAGACAGTGAAATAATAAAAAAAATAATATAAATATTATTTCTAATGTAACGTTGTTTGGCAAGTGGTGGACGTTCAAGTCTGGTAAGTTTTGCCATCGCATGCAGCTGTGACCAAAGTTTTACCTTTTAGTCTCTATTTATTGAGGACTATCATTAAATTTATTTGGCAGGCCAGCAAATAAGAAGAGGTGTGAATTCTCCATCAAACATGAAGTTACAAAGTGATCACAGGTGAGAGATGTTAGTACAAGCTGAGGTCAGACTGGACTAATTATGAAGTAGGCGACAGAACTAAGAATAATACAGAGAGAGAGAGAGAGAGAGAGAGAGAGAGAGAGATCATCAACGTATGTTCATATCTGCCTCGTATATTAAAATCTATCACTGTATGTATGCATGCATATCTGTACATATTGTGATGTACATATAAACTCACTCACTCATACACACGCACACACCCACATATATATATATATATATATATGTGTGTGTGTGTGTGTGTGTGTGTGTGTGTGTGTGTGTGTGTGTTCGACCACAATTTTGATGTAAAAATGCCGCACTCATCAAAAGAGAAAATAATTTACTCAGAAGGAAAATTCTTGAGAGTGCCACCATCGAATCATATCAAAATATAAATCAACGCCCTGGTTTTTTCCCAATTTCATCTTTTCTGAAAAAAATGACTACTTTTCCAAGCCAACATACACAACTAGAAATATGTTGAAAAATCAATAGAAATCAAAGTCATCACCCCCCATGTTTTTGATTATCTACATCATATACCTTCATCTCATACCATAACAATATAATCATAATTTAAACAATATTCATTTTTTAAAAAAAGTCTTGAATATTACTCGCTCACTTTACTTTTTGCCAAACATTTTGTGTCTTCCACGTGTTTTCACTGACCTTTCAACCACTTGATGAACATTTCATAAACTTTCTCAAATTTATAAGCCTTGATAAATCAATAACATCCTCACCTTTGCATATAATCACATGCTTTAATATAAATCCTACATTGTCTTGATAATGTCCCTGTTGTGTCGGCTAAGAATAATTTTTCTTTTTGTATACTTTTATTCATATATCTCTGACTTTAAATAGGAATCCGACAAAATGGTAAATATATAAGACAATAAGATAATTTGGAAAACTCATATTTTGAAGTGTTTCGCAGATCAAATGGTGTCATCAGGAGAATGGATTTTATTTCAACCAACTCAACATTGGACGAGACAAAACGTGATTCCCATCAATAATATGAATGAATCATCTTTTTTTTTTTTTACTTTAACTCATTTTCTTAATTTTGATTTTACTAATTTCAAATCAGTTTTTATTTATATATTCATTTGGCTTGAGATTTTTCGAAGCTCGCATAAATAAAACTGAATTGGAATTAGTAAAATTTAAATTAAAAAAATTTACAGGTGAAGCAAAAAAAAAAATTGATGGTTCATATGAATCCAGATTTTTTTCACCCAATGTTGATTTGGTTGTAATAAACATTTTTCTGATGAAACAAATAAATCAGAGAAACACTTCTAAATAATAGTTTTCTAAATGTATACTTTGGATTTTCATCAGGAATCTATAAATCCATAGTAGAAGCATCAGGCCAGATATGACAGCGATATGAAATGCATTAAATGTGTAAAAATTGTTTCGCACGCCATAGTCAAGCAACTTTCTTAGTAGCAGATTTAATGGGAAAACACAGCACTGTCTTTCCCAGGAATTCATGAGATTCATAAATAATAAAAACAAAGGTGTCTTGAGAGTCTACATTTTAAAAGGACATAGAAAATAAAAATAAAGACGACGGCAGATGATTGATGTATCGTATGGATATTATTTAGCTAGAATCAGTGCGTGTTGTGAATGGTTTGCTATGTTCAAGAAAAGAAAATTTAACTCAGAGTATAAACCTTGTCATGGAAGACAATAATAATTTTTGAAGTGATGATTTGCAAGCTTATTTGAATAATCAATCAATGTTGGAATTGGCTGGCATCTAGTCTAGGAGAAAGCACAACACTAAATTTTTAAAAAAGGTGGAAAAGGAGACAGGAAACTCCACTATTGTTTTTCTCAAGAAGTCATATAATTTCAAGGATAATAAAGTTGACGGTACCTGAAACGACAGGATATTTTGAAAAATAAAGAAAGGTTTTCTGCAGTATATTCAGTCCTTAGATTTCAAAGATTTCCAGAAACTTTCGCTTATGCATTGGTGTCTAAATTCACCCACTTCTAACAAATATAGGTGTAAGGCTACATACGTCGTGTAATGATTAGCAATCTCTTCTTGTCAGTTCAATTGCGACTGAATGGTGAGTTCGATCCTCACTGATTGGTCCATATTTTCATTCATGTGACACAACTAAACTATGCTTAGTAAATCGTTGGGTATTTCGACGTGGTGTAACGGTTAGCAATCATGTCTTGCTGGGTCAGTTACGACTGAGTAGTGAGTTCGCTCCTCACTGAGTGCTAAGCTACGCTCAGAAAATCCTTGTTGCCACAACTAAGTTTCGCTTAGTAAATTACTGTAAGTGAATATCTATCTCTTCAAAGATAAAATACTTTGAAATTCTTCAAATATTTATCTTTACAAATGTGCAATAATTTTCTGTGTATGAATTCTTCTTGTTTGCGCACACATCCCCATACGTCTATATATATATTTATTGCTTAGAATTTGCTATACTTAAAGTGCTCAATATCAGAGATAGAAACTTTGTAAATAGTGTAGATATAGGAATCTATACTCCATGGTGATTGTCGGTTTTCCGCTTTAATATGATCTTCAAACCAAGTGTCAAAAATGTATAAATTAAGTAATATGCAAAACACATAAATAAATAATGTAAATGACTTATCTAATAAATAATGAATACATACGTAAATAAGAAATCTGCACTACAAATATATCTCCCCTATTGAGATTCACCCAAACAGCATGAATAAGCAAACTAGACCTCGCGATACATAGGGAACCTCAAACATTGACCCTAAACCAGTGATTTCTAAAGTTGACGGTACCGTCACACCGTGCGATGGAAATTTGCAAGGGAAGGCGTTAGGATTGTGATTTGGTGCTCAAGGTGGCGGCAACCCCACAAAGTTTGGGAACCACTGCCCTAAGGAAAAGAAACTAGGATGGACTGGTTTCATCTTCCCCCGCTACCATCAATCCACTCATGACCTATATACTGGTATGTCTAAAAAATACATAAATAAAAAATTAATTATAGTGTCAATTTTCTCGTTTCCATACAAATGATAATTAATATAGTGCCAAAAATAATTTTAATAAGATGATTATAACAATTATAATTATCATTAATTCAGTCATTCTAAACCAATAAAAATCGACCTCACTTTTCTCCTCCACAACAAACACTTGGCATTTAAGCTATCGACAAGCAGTTCACACGGGAAGGTCGTTAACACGTGCGTCAATGAAAACTCATCCCCCTTTTCCTTTTTCAAGTCATAATAGTAGCATTTATCTTTTAACACTCAACAAAAATTCGAGGTAAGAAAACCCACACATTCCTTGTATTTTCCAACTAAATTATCTGGACACACATTACGCACATTTATAAAACAAATGCGAGAAAAACTTTATACATTTTATTTCTTCTTTAGGTTATCATTCTGTCGAATTCCGATCTATATTTGTTTTACATTTGACGAAAGACTCACAATTTAACCCAGTTTTACTGTCTCTCGTTTCTCTAACACCACATAACAAACAGATAATAAATAATTATCGTTTTGTTGTTTCCACGTTTTTCCGTTACTCATTTTTACGATTATTTTTGTATATATATAAATGTAAGGGGGTTTATAATTATTTACACAGAGTTATAAATCCCTTATAAATCAAAAACTGTCATATATACAGCCCACTAAAATAATAGTGAGACTTGGTATAAAGATCGCATGGAGATGTAAAATTCACATCCTATCTATCTATCTATCTATCTATCTATCTATCTATCTATCTATCTATCTATCTATCTATCATGTGTAACTGAATCTCAAAATGGAAAACATTTTACGTAACTCGTAAAATAATGTTATTGTTGATAGACTTATATATATTCAGAGAGAGGGAGCAAAAATATAAACAAATTATACGTTACATGTTTTATCATTCAATTACTTCCCATAAGTCTGATATATCATATTTCTCCCATATACACATACACACATACATATTAAAAATAGCCGACAAGGTTTTTCTGATTAATTTTTATTATATTTTTCGAATTTTAAGTTGTTGAGTATTGTTCTAAATTCATATTTTATTTTTTGTTCAGGTATTTTCGACTTTAACATTAATAATGAGAGGTAAGAGGAAAGAGTAATCAGAAAGACAGTAGATAGCGATTGACTTTGCCTTTAAAAATTTTGCAGTTTAAAGTTAGCTGGAAAGCATGGAGCCAAAAGGAAGTTCCACAAGCGAGAAAAGAAACTGTTAGCATATAAATTACAGTTATAACTTGTCAGCTTAACTGGAAATTGGTGAGATCCCGACGCCAGTCCAGTACTGCTCTTAAATTTAAAAAGTCTAGGTACTATAGCGAAGAGCTCATCCGAACCATTGTTCGGATGAGATCTAAGAAAGTATTGATAGAAAAGACAAAAGTTTTTTAAGCCGAGTGACACGATCAGGGCAAATAATATTGCTGATTCTTCTTTGGATTTTATCAAGGAGCTCAAGGTAAATAGTAAGGGCACTGGAACATATGTGGCAGCAATATTCCAAGCATAGACATATAGATATGTAAGATAGATTCAGGGGAGAAAAAATGTCTAACACGACACAGTGAAGCAACTTTCTTAGCAGCTGACCTAGCAATGGATCCAATATTTAGCATATTTCCGGGTTACAGAAAATTACATAATATTTTAATTGTGGATTTTCCATAGCTATATTCGTCAAACAAATACGACTTAAATCCCAAATCATTCAAGTTTATCTAAGGTTTTACAAATGCAAGATACTCATGATATGAAAATTAATTGTATGACGTATATGATGATCTACACTTGGAATGATCTTTACACAACATTGAGATTGATTATGAATTCAAAGTTTGTCTATTTATATTATGTTATCCTCAAATTTGGAGTCTTTATTTTTATCGAGGACATAACAACACAAATCCCTCGTGTAATAGCCGAAAACATTCAACATGGTTATTTCTAGCTATTTCGTTGCGTCGAAAATAGCGCTCATTAGAATTTCATCGAAGTGTGTTCACGAAGAAAGACAGCTGGATTTGTGTAAAGAAAGAAAATAAAGACAGAAAGGGTATGGAAGAAGAAAAAATCCTTGATTATAATAATGTTTAAATAGTTCTTGTGATGAGGACCCCACGGACATCGGAAGAGAAGTTTTTGCAATATCTTCCCATTTGGTCAACAAAGTAGCTGGTACCTTTCCCCATCGAGTTCGTCTCTCCTCTACCTCTCCACCCACAAATCTTCCTCAACCTCGTTCATTCCTTTTACTCTTATTAATTGGAAGACGTCAGACGAGTTTAGCTAGTCTACATTTAGAATGTGGGCGGTGAGTATAAATATACACAAACCCAGTTCTGAGGAAAGCGTGTTGTTTTAAGAAAACAATTCTTTTAGTCATCCGTCCGTTTATTTTGTTTTAATCCGCAGGCAACGAAGTCATTTTTATTAGCTTTTTATTGCAGCTTTTTATGAAAGCCATTTTGCTTGATAAATACATATTACACTTTCTCTACGATATTACCGACATTTTGTATTCTCAACTAATATTTTTAAATTAAAAGTTTAAATTATTAAAGTTTAAAGCATTGGAATCAAAATAGACCATTTCATATTTCTCTTTCTTTACGTACCATGTCTTTTCAGGAGAGGAATAATCATGATTCTCCACAGCTTCCTGTTTCTGTTATTCAGAAATTATATGTTTTTTTCTTACCATACTTTATATTTGTGGTATAATTGTGTTCCTCTATCCATTTGCTTAAACTATTAAGTATAACAGAATATATCAAAGCATTCTGCTAAACTTACAAGATACATAGATAGAGAGAGAGAGCGATAGTTACTTGCAGATACAGAGAGGGGAGAGAGAGGGGAGAGAGATGAAAGTACATGAAAGAATGCAAAGGCACACACATACACACAGAGAAAGAGAGAGAGAGAGATGAAGTTACTTGAAAGAATGAAAAATGAGGAAGAGAGGGAAAGAGAGAGAGAGAGAGAGAGATGAAGGTATATTAAAGGATGCAGAGAGAGAGAAAGTGTGTGAGAGATGAAGGCATGTGAAAGAATGCAAAGACACACACATACACACAGAGAAAGAGAGAGAGAGGGAGTGAGTGAGAGAGTGATGAAGTTACTTGAAACAATGCAAAAGGGAGAGAGGGACACACACACACACAGAAAAGAGAGAGAGAGAGAGAGAGAGAGAGAGAGAGAGAGAGAGATGAAGGCACGTGAAAGAATGCAAAGAGATAGAGAAAGTGAAAAATGACGGCACATGAAAGAACGCAAAGACACACACATACACACAGAGAAAGAGAGAGAAAGAGATGAAGTTACTTGAAAGAATGAAAAAAGAGAGAGAAAGAGAGAGAGAGAGAGAGAAAGAGAGAGAGAGAGAGAGATTCAATCCATGAAATTGATTTTCATTATTTTACAAACCATTTCATAGTTTACATTTTTCTCAAAGTATTCTGTTATATTTTTCTATGTGCAATGTCCATTCAGCATATGGCCGATCAAGAACCACCACATCTTCCTACTCTACGCAACTCTAAATAATCTCTGTTCCTTTATACTCACTGTCCTTATCCTGCCATCCATTTGCACAAGGTCATTAGGTAAATTACTCAATATTTTCCTCCACTCCTCAATATGCTTTCTGAATGTCAAATTCTCTAAATCTTTAGGTAATTTCTTAATTAAAAATAGACAATTTTTAAAATTTTCCATATTAAAACTTAATAGCCTCTTAACCATTTTTATCTTCCTCCATTTTTTATACACCGTTCATCCTCCTAGAACGTTTTATCTTTCTCAGTAATTAACTTTTTGTAGTCTTCCAAGTAATTTCATTTAATTTTCAGTAAAGCAAATTTTATAAAATCTAACTAAAGGATAATTTAAAGGCCCAATGGAATGAGTGAAAAATTCCCAGCTACAAAACAAAAGTAGATCTTATCTCCACTTGCGGCAGATTACTCAACTCACATGAGTGAAGAATTTCAGTCATTGTGAATTTTTACAGGCTGACGCATCACCACGAGTCCCCCAGTAGTCTGGGTGACTCGTGACACCATCTCTAGATAGATTGCCACAAAATATCTGCCCATTAATACACTAAACAGTTCAGAGTCGTCTTTATCCTTGATTGCTTACTAATCAAGGCTACAGAACCCACTCTACCTTGCTATTTAACCCATAGCTAGGAGAAAAGTAATGGATGCATACCTTTTCCAAGAAACGAACTCGACAGGAATTCGAACTCTGCTTGTTCAATTTCTCTTTCCGAGCAATTAAGCGTTGTATTACAGACATATCAGAGGCTAAAATATAACAATTTTCAGGGTCACTAAATGTTATGTACTTTTGTATTATCCTGTTAGAATGTCATACACTTTTTTAAATAGTTTCCGAACCTCATTTTTAATTTCTTTAATTATTATGTTCGAAACTTTGGTTCTTAGGAATTAGTTCATAGTAGATGGAATCATTGCAATTCTGTTATATATGCTGCATCAGAATGAAGACAAATGGCGCAGTTTGTGCTGCTTGCATTTCACTTGCCACACGATCTTCTGTATCTCACATTGTTGTAAATTATCACTCGTCCAAATATCGTTTAGAAAATATTATATTTACGTACAGTTAACTATTTAAAAAACAATTAAGCAAGCTGGTGTAAGTGATTTTATGTGCTTGGTTTAGATACTTTTCATACTTTTTGTCGCATCTCGTGTTGGAAAACGTTATTCTCACGTAGTATCTTCATTTGATCACGCTCAACTTCAACTGGCCTACTTTACCATGGAACCTTGTTCAGGGAGAAATCTGCGTGAAACTTTCTATCCACTTTTGACATATTCGATTAATTCACAATAACTTCTACATAAATTGCACAATGTTTTGTTTTTTAGTTTAAACCATTTCCTTTTTTAAATAAAGAAATAATATGAAAAATGTTTTCTTCCATATTTAATGTTAGAATCAATAAACGAAAAGAGGCCATTTATCATACATATTGATAAAGTCAGTTGTCAAAATACAATCAAAAGCTATGTTCGAAGTTAGCTAAAACTAAACACTCTTAATGCCACCAGTACAAATATTTTTAGGTTTTCCAATAATTTGCTTTTATTTCATCTGCCTTTGGATATTAAGCAGATAGCCAGGACATTAAAACGTTGCTTTAATTATTGTAACGTTTGGAGATTTTTCAAAAAGATTTTCAGGTCATTGAAAAAACGTGTACGATCTTCTTGGTTAATAGCCAACATCAATTAAGCTATGTGATATGTGTTTTATGGCTTCAGCTAGCGTTGTCCAGTTTCCTTGAAATAAGTAAGTACAAATGTTATTTGCTTGACTGAACGCAATGCTGACCTTATGAAATTACGCAATAAACTAATACGATTTTAGTTTATTTTGGAGAACGTTGGGTAGATATTTTTAACTCTTTAATTTGGGCTGAAGACTCTATTTATGAAACTCCTATGGAAGAATGAGCTCAAAATATCAACATTGCATGACACGAACTATTGCGTTGTAATTTTCAGTTACGCCTAATGGCTTTGGTAGTTAGGTAAAATAAAGAAAAAAATCAAAGAAATAAAAAGCCAAATAAAACAATTTAGAAAGAAATATTTGCATAGAACAAATACGAAACGCAGAACATTTGCTCTCGTCTAACTGCCCACTATCCTGAATTCTGTCATGGCCGCCGAAAATGATTGATACATCCGGTGGCTGTTTTCGTGATGAGATAATATTCTAAATAGGATTGTGCCTAGAGTTTTTGGTAGTTGAGGTGGAGTCGTTAAGCTGAGTAATTTTTAAAATCAAACACACTTAATGTTTTGGAGTGAAATTCCAAACGGATTAAACTATTGAGACAAACAGAGTGTTTTAAAGAAAAGGTAGAACTGATCAAATAGTCCCACCCTTTAAAAAGAAAAGCAACACTAAAATAAAAAAAATAAAGAAACTTAAGAAACCCACGGAAAATAAACTTAGATGTGGAACAAAAGAAAACTAAAACAAGAAATTCTAGCGGAAATATATTTTCGGAAGTACATAGTGTTAAGCATCGATATCACCAAAATAATATTTTGACCACGCAAAAGAAACACAAATTGTGATTCTTAAAATCTCCAAATAGTGCCATATTTTAAATTCAAACATACAATTTGTAACGGGCGAATAAAATAGAAAATATCTAGACATCAAATATCACAAAAATCTGAACATATAATTATTAAAAGATTATTTTTTATAATTAAGACTATACAGAAACAATGAAATCAATCTTTAATAACGAATAATTGTTTAAGGCGTTTAAGACTGTGTTGCTCAATTTCTCATATACTGGTCTAAGATATGTAGATTCAGTTCGCATGAATAATTTACAAGAACGTTTTTATTAGTAGTCCTTCACTTAAACGGCATAAAATAAACTGATATTCACTGAACGGCGCACAATAAGACCAAGATATTTTTAAATCAATTCACTACAAACAAAGCGATAATGCCACTAAGATGCGAGGTGTTAGTAGAAGTGAAAGAGAAGGAAAAGACTGTAGAAGGAACTGGAAATGGAGTAATAGTATAAATGTCAAAGTTTAGGTGGAGGTGTTAGAAGTATAGAGTTGAAGTTATAAGAAACCGGAAAAGCAAATCTAAGCAGGAAACAAGGCTTAAACATCCACCAAATAGGTTCAAAAGACCTGGAAGGTGTGTGAACCGGACGATATGTAAACCTATCTACTCATTAAAATATACGTCTATTACAATTAAACATTATTACGACGGATCAACCTACTGTTAGCAAAGAATGAATTCTCTCTGACGCTTCTTCGACGATGTTTACATAATTTGCAATATCAGCGATAACGACCGGTTGCATCTTGACAGGCACTTTTAGCCTAAATGACCGGTGGCACTGGTTTCGAGTGAGCCGTCATTGGGTTTAATCAACGTAACACAGTTATAAGCGCCCTAAGAACATTGCAGAGCTTCAGTAAGCACTAACCTTCTTGGAAAATTTTTTTCTCGCATTAATAATTCATTCGGATCGACAATTGTCTGTAGGCCAAGTGACATGACTGAGATTAAACAGTTTATTTTACGGTGTTTAAGTGAAGCAGAGTTTTGACAGACCATTTCAAGCTGCTCAAGTGTATATCATGAGAAAACAGTTATGGATGTTAGAAGCGTATGCGAAATAAAGGTTATCGGAGCTGAAATCAGAATCGGTGAGACGAGTTCAAATTCCAGCCAAACCTGTAGCGTTCCTGTTTCGAGTTTGCGTTTTACCGAGAGATTTTTTTTTCATTGTTGCTCTCTACGTGTAATTGCAATGAAAAGTAAATGAAAGTAAGATGACAAAATATAAAAATTAATAAAATTCTTTTTGCTTAATTGTACACATGACGTGCACAAAAAGAAAATATTTATGTAAACAATTTTTATTTATATCACAGCGGTGGGAAAATGTCTGAAGTCGAGAGGCCAAGTCAGGATTGATTACATTACAAACTTTTCTTTGAATATTTCTAAGAATCTTGAGATATATATCGGGAACACCAGACCATATATGGCAGCAATATTCAATGCCCGGACGAATGGTAGATTTATAAATGTGCAAGAATGATTCTGATGAAAATATTTTCTGACGCTACACAATGAACCAACGTAGTAGCAGAACTAGTAAGTGAGTCAATATTATTACTCCACTTCATGTCAGTAGAAAACTTAAGTCTAAGAAGGCACAAAGAATTAATCTCTTGGAGGTTAGTATCATCGATGCTGATGGAAGGCAAACACGGTTGTCTATGGTTATTAAATGAAAGCAACATTGTTTTGGCGACATTAAAATTTACAAGCCGTTCCTTGTACCAGTTAACCACTGACTGGAGGTACATTTTAAGAGTTGATGCCAGTTTAACTTTGTCGGACCTGTCAGATTATCTACTAAGAGGGAATAAATAGTTGTGCCTTCAGTATTAAATGACTAATTGGGAACTAATGACACCGAGAAGATATTAATGCCATTGCGGAAGGCATGGATCCATTTCCTACACCGGCTATAGATTAAATGGCAGAATAGATTGTTCTCTAGCTTTGAATTTCAACCATTCTAAGAGGTCTACTTTGAACTCAGAACTGTAGAGAAGGTACTCAGAAACCAGCTACATTATCTTTCCAAAGTAATCATATCAAATCACAGGTAATAAATCAAATAAATCTAAGGGGTTCTGTAATAATCTACGTTCTGTACAAAGAAATGCCTGTTGAATTAGTTAAATGTAACCGACACTTCTACTCCAACAGTTTCTTTTCTTGTACTTCCTACCTGTGGTAATCTCTCTCGTTTTCTTGCTTCACTGACGACTACAATCTTCAAAAATTTAAATGCAACGTCAAACGCCATCCTCTATTTTCTTGAATCCTGTTCAACTTTTATCATTTCCTCGACCCCCCACCAAGTCTTTTTTCTCGCCTTCCCTATTTGTACCACCTGCATACTAGTGGCATTCTCGCCTTGCTTGGAGGTGAAGCGATTAAAAAAATCATTCCGTAGCCTAATGATGAAAACCAAATTTTATTGAACACGTATATTTTTCACCTTAACCTAATAATTTTCTATTAATCAGGTTAAACATAAAACCGGGAAAATTTTCAAATTTGAGTTAATAAGATTCTAAGGAAGGGTAAGAACTTATTGATACAATTTTTTTTTAAAGTTTGTCATTAAATAGGAAACAATAATACTTTCCCTGAGAATATCACAAAAGCATCTGAATATAAAATCCATTTAACTTGTAATTAATTACAGGGTAAAAAAATGTTTATTTTAGATAAGAGACGCATTTCTTGTAGTTTTTTACTATTAACTACTTTCAATAAGAAATGATTTGTGTTTTTGTTCACGGCTCTAACATCTAAGAAAGTAAATTTCATCAGTAAAATATTTCATGGATATTACTAAAAATCCTGATAACTAAAAAAACAATTTCACCATAAATGAATACAATACATTTTCTATTTTTTCTGCAAATCAATAAGAAAAATACCTTATGCTTTCTGGTAAGTTTTATGTCTTTATCAAAACTTGGTAATATTTAAACACTAACGTTGTAAAAAAAGTAAAAGAAAAAATATTTTGAATAATGAGACAAAATGGCGACAATGCTTACGGAGCAAACAAAATGGCCATCAAAAAAATAATGAGTGATGTAAATGTCGAGAAGACAATGTGTAAATTGGTGTCAACTAAAAACAAACTGAGAGACGATTAAATATTTGTTTTGTGATCGACATGTGAACTAACATAGAACGGATTTAGTGTGAAAATATCATTAACAAAGAAGGGTCAGATGCTTATGAGACAGTCAGGGGATCATGCAGCTCGAGGAGCAAAACTGATGAAAAGAGGGGAAACATTTGAAATGTGTCATTAGTTAGTCAACAAGCCAAATGGTTCTTTGTATATTGTACTATTTTGTTTTGCCTGTTATGACAAGTTGTTGCGTTCCCACTTAATGCATTGGTATATGTGTCAAGTAAACCGCCATATTTACATACGACCATCTTCATATATATATTTTTTTCTGTGTGTGTGTAGGAGGTTCACATACACACGTATATATATATATATATATATATATATATATATATATATATATATATATATATATATATATATAAGAACATTAAAGTCAACATTTAGAGTGCATGTAGTCCGATGATTGCGTTTAGCATGAAACAGTCTGTCGCCTCTGAGTGTTGACTTCAGTGTTCACTTTTATATTTACATACACTATCTCTGATATTGAGCGCTTTATTCCATAAATATAGCATACCTTAAAACTATATTTTTCATATATATATATATATATATATATATATATATATATATATATATATATATATTGAATCAATCATTGATCAACATATATAAATAGTCGATCCAAAACACGACAAACGTGGCCTGAAGATTGCTTTAAGCATAAAGAGACTGCCATCGCTTTGTGTTGAACTCGGTGTTTACGTTTTATTCACACGCGTTCTAATCCCTGGTATTGAATACTTGTAGCCATAAATATAGTACAACTATATATTTATCATGAAAAAACTTAGTTCAAATTCTTTCTTACATGTCTCTTTAAATTAAATAAAGAATTCTATTTTTATTCGCCATTGTAATAGTGAATATGTTATAAGTTAATTTTTGTTCTTCTTTCTAATGTTATTACTGATATGAGAGAAACAACATATGACTTCGTTAAAATCATATAGCCAAAGGTTTTGGGGCCACCAACTGAATTTAATTCATATTTCTTTTCTCTAAGTTCTACTAAGCAAGGATGATGGAACTATTAATGCATAACATCCATTTTATTTAGAGAGAGGGTTAACGTAAAATTTAAAATCCACCAGCCATTAGCTAGCGAGATATATTAGGCAAAACGAGATTTTCATTAAACTATATGCAGTAGTGGTTCAATTTCATTGCTATTATTATTATTAGATATATGATAAAGCAAAACTCTTCAGTCCCTCTGGTACGAAGTGACCTCGTAGATTAGTTTTGAAAAAAGTACATAACTTTCAGTTTTAGGCGATTTTTGGAAATCCAGAAATTGGCGCCAAACTTTTGGCCTCTCTCTCTCTCCCTACCTCCCTCCCTCTCTCTCTCTCTCTCTCTCTATATATATATATATATATATATATATATATATATATAGAGAGAGAGAGAGAGAGAGAGAGAGAGAGAGCAACCTTTCTTTTAAACATCTTTCGTTGAATATGACAGACAAGGAATATATAATTTTAATTAGTTTTTTTTCCAGTAAGGGAATGCAAAAATTGTCAATACTGTCCATTGTCCCAAATACTTTTGGCCCCGTCCTTAGATATTTTCAATGCTTCTTTTTAGGTGTTGTTAATTTCTTTTCATGCTTAACTGCTTATATCTACAGGGTGCGGTGAGTAAATTTTCGCCATTTTATGCTTTGAATTTCGCGTTGTTTGCTTTTGATTTTGTCGACTGCACAGTATACTAGGGTCAGTTGGGAAAAAGAGCACCATGACGCAATTCACTCTGCCAGAAATTTGGAAACTGCATGTTTGGCGTTCGCGCTAGAAGCTCCAATACGAACATTTCAGAGTTTTGGGGTGTCAATTTGAGGACACCACGGATGATTCGGAAAGAGTTTGATGAGTCTAATGATGATTACGAAGGTACGGCAGCTCGGAAAACTCATTCTGATCGTACTGATAAGAAAAGAACTCCGGAATTTGTTGGTGAAGGCCTTAGACTAAAAACGGACGCCTACATCAAGTGCCTTGAGGAGTTAGTACTCCCCTGGGTTAAGAGTTTGGCTGCTGGAAGACCCTATGGCTACAGGACTTGCACCATTCCACACAAGAAGGAGAACCCAGTGTTGGCTGTCAGTCAATTCCTGCGACCACCTCACCCCTTACATCTGCCAACCTAACTCCACAAACTGCAAACCACTACATTGCTATATGTGGGGCGCAGTTGAGCGATAGACCAAAAAACTCCTTGTAACACCAAAAGGCAACGATTATGGCAGCATTCACCAACTTATGGCAGCATTCACCAACTTAAAGAAGGAGACCGTCAAAAGAGTTGCAGGAGATTTCGAAGTCGTCTGGAGCTAATGGCGATTTTATTGAATAAATTTACTTTTTATTTCAAGATGTTTTTGTTTAATTTTGATAAATATATCTGTTAAAATGATAAGATAGCAGTGTTTTCATTTTTGCGGAATTTAGGTGACAATTTATCCATCGCACTCTGTATATGGCTATTTTATTAAAAATGACAGATTAATTCTCGATTAAGTTTTTAATTCGTTTTTCTTGTGTTAACTTTATTTGTGGGACTTAGAAGAACTCATCATCATCATCATTATCATCATCATAAAAAGCAACCCATAACAATATCAGCGATGATCTACTTATGTCTAGAACCTACGAAACCTACACAGCAATGGTAGGTAACAGCATATGTCAAATTCTAGACAACACCGCAAAGGGATCGAAACGAAAAATTATTTGTTAACTTCTACATGCATGTACCAAAAAGAAATATTTTATTTACTCACAAGAAAAACACCATAAAAACTTGACAGTGATCTTTAATGAAACATGCATTACAGACATATCGATCCCCCAAAACATAACCAACACACACACACACACACACACACACACACACACACACACACACACACACACACACACACAGTGACGTGTTTCGCCTTCTCGGGCTAACCTTTTCCGGTGACATGACGTACAAAGATTATATCGAAACAATTGCTAGATTTGCTGCTAAGAATGTTGGTTCTCTGTATCGTGCTAGACAATTTTTCTCGCCCGAATCTAACAACATTACAGGTCTACCATTTGTCCATCCTTAGAATATTGCTGTCTGATGCTTCTGCTATATATTTAGAGATCCTTGATAAAATCCAAAGAGAAATCTGCAATGTCTTGCTACTGACCTGGTAGCTCGTTTTCAGTCAATTTCCCACCACTATACTGTAAAGTCTCTATGCCTTTTCTATAAATGTTATAATTGTTCTAACTGACTCTCCTCTATGGTACCTAGACAATTTAAGCGCAGAACTAGATTGGCGGCAATGAAATGATTTGATTTGGGCGTAGGTTCTATGCTAACAGTTTCTTTTCTCCTTTTTCTCGCTTGTGGAACTCTCTTCCGGCTTCTTGCTTCCCAGTCAAATTTAATCTTCAAAAATTTAAATGCAATGTTAATCGTCTTAATTTCTGTTCTTGTATTGTTCTCGATCCTTAATAATGTTTTTCTTATATTCTTTCACATCCAGTAACCGCTCCCCCGGTGTGTTAGTGGCTTTGTTGCCTTACTTGTGGTGAAATGATTACAAAGAAGAATGTATATTTCATGGTGTTTATTTTCTGTTTATTTATGCTTTGTTTGGTGACTTTTAATGATTATGTTTTTGTGTACTTTTATTTATGCTTCATGTTTTGTGTACTTTTAGAATGTTTCGTGTATATTTGCTTCATGGTGTTTATTTTCATGTTTTGTTTATTTATGTTTGCTTCATGTTTCGTGTACTTTTTATTTATGCTTCATGTTTTGTGTGTGTTTTTATTTATTTTTTATTTATGCTTCTTCTTTTATTTATGTTGTTTCGTGTACTTTTATTTATGCTTCATGTTTCGTGTACTTTTATTTATGCTTCATGTTTTGTGTACTTTTATTTATGCTTCATGTTTTGTGTACTTTTATTTATGCTTCATGTTTCGTGTACTTTTATTTATGCTTCATGTTTTGTGTACTTTTATTTATGCTTCATGTTTTGTGTACTTTTATTTATGCTTCATGTTTCGTGTACTTTTATTTATGCTTCATGTTTCGTGTACTTTTAGACGTTTTCAACAATCTATGTGATATATCGTAGTATTTTGTGTTATTGGTAAGGATTTACTCTATTTATTGTGTTTTGTTGCTGTGTTGGTTGGTGATAGGCGATTATTTTAACTATTATCAGTTTAATAGCATTATACTCGGTGTGATATAATAGTTGATTAACCTATGTATGTGTTGTTTGAATTGTTATAATCAGAGAGATATTCTCCAAGTGGGAAAGCAAATTCATACACAATATTGATCTGTTGTAGATTTTTTGTTATTGTATTTTTGGTGGTAATAATTGTTGGATGTTTTTAGTCTTTAGCAATAAGTGTTAAGTTTAATAATATTCTATAAAAAACAGATAAAGGAAAGAAATGACACGAATTGTCATGTGAACAGGCGGACACGGGGAAACAATACGTGAGATTGATAATGAAAAAGCCGACGACATACGTGGGTGGCCCTGAAAAGTTTATCGGCTAATGAATTATGCATTAATTTAAACTCAATGCAGTTATTAAGAGGAAAAGTTGAAATTAATGCACGAAAGACTTCACAGCTATAGCATCACACGTTTATATTCAGCCTATGAACTTTTGAGAATAAAAATCTTTCATAATGCCTATCAGTCTGTTATGTGCCATGCGTGATACACGCCTAGGCGATCATGTAACTTTCGATATATGACTGACGAGGCAGATTTTTCCCGCATTAGGTTGCCATTTCGTTCTGCAGGAGACCATTTGCCATCCAAGACAACCCGGTCTGTCCTACTATTTACCCATAGCTGTGGGGAGAAGAAGAGGATTCATACCTTTCCCAAGGGTATTAGCACGGAAGTGAATGTAATTGATCCGACTGGAATTCGAACTCGGCTCTCTGATTCCTCAATCCAAACTGTTATTCTTTACTCCACAGTGCCATACTCACAATAATATTCACACATGCACACAGTACAAAGAACCTCCAGATATTAGAGGCCATAAAACAAAGCAACCCACACTCAACAAAATTACATTTCAAACTAGTCACAACACATTACATTGCATCTAGACATATGGTTCTGTTCTAACACTTCGCTCTATTGCGTGGTATGACGTCATAGAATACATCTTGAACTTACGATTTGCGTCTGCTATTCTGCGACCGTCGCATGGCAATTTTCTATGTCAAAATAACAAAATATCATCTTTGACGCTGGATATCTTTGTTTAATGTCTGTATAACCACACTGAAGATGGCTCATGTGAGCCTAAAGCTTAGGACCAACTTAATAAAAATATATCCTAATTTCTGGACAATTTTTGTCTTTATTTTCACCAGAAATTAAAGCAAACATTCAAACATTAAAACAGCTCATGATCAGACATAATAGACACTCATTGTCTGTCATATTTAATATATATATATATATATATATATATATATATATATATATATAAATATATATATATAAATTAAGCACATAAACATTATATTAAACAATTGAATAATTAAGCAAAAGACAGCAGAGAAAAAATGACGAAGTGAATGTTTACATTTGGTCAAATGTTGCGAATTTTGGTAAATTAGCGTCTATTGATATTGTATTAAGGACACATTTACCTTTGGAAATTATATTCAAAATTGTCTTTTCTCTTCCTGTGTTCATATGACATCAATAGTTTATTTACTTGTGTTCCTCTTCAAAAAACTATAGATATATGTGCTGATGCACTTTATCGTAATTGTTTGTCTCCTTCCTCACAACCTCTTTGAACTAATTAATAATTTGCTACCATGTCGGTGTAATTCAACTTCAACGATATAATGTATAGACAAATCGACGGAGTAGAGTCGGGTAACCCTTTGGGACTCGATATGACAAACATTTTTTTTTATGATTAAACTTATTTTTTATTGCCTACCAACCCAACTGCTATGTGTGTTATGCAGATGGTGCATTCTGTGTGTTCAATGAGGAGGTAGAGGCAGAAAGAAAGTGTTTCGTTAAATGCTGAATTGTTTGCATTCTTCTCTTCACTTCATTATTCAACGGGAGAGCCACTATTTTCTATCTATTCTGGATTTCTTGCTACAAAGATTGATTGTTGGGTTTGAACGGAATATCAACTCCTTCATGGGTCATTTAATGCCGAAATTTAATTTTCTTGGGTGCTTTGAAGTAATAAAAATATGATATATGTTGTTCAGATTTCACAATTGTATACATGGTAGATGCTTTTGTGCATATACATATTTGCGTGAACATAATTACTAGAGGTGGTGATATGTGTGTTTTATACTGTTTTGTTGAAGGTATATCTTGTAATACAGTTTGATTTCTTTAAGAAATTGTAGGATATTATATGAGCTAATATAGCCTGACGTGCCTTAACCGATTGGGCCACAGCTTTAATACTGTTTATTATAAACAGAGCATTTACTTAAATATTTGTATCTATAAAAAGAATGTATAAACATAAAAAAATATATTTAAAAAAATAATTGTCGGACTTTGTCCATTTCATAATGTGGAAACACTTTTAGGTACCTCCAAAGATTCGTATACCTAAAGTAAAAATGAATTTTAAAAAATAAAAAATCTCTCTTGAAGCTTCTATTTTAGCTTAAATTTCAAGCTAATAAATTAAATTTAATATTTCTAATAAGAAATATACATTTCAAAAACTAATTTAAATTTTCTGGAAGGACTTTTCGTTTTAAAGTCAATAAAATTCGCTGATTTTAGTGCCACTTTAGCCATCGAAAATCAAATAACTGGCGGATTTTAATGAAGCTTTCAGAACTTGTTCACAAATGAATGAAATTATTTTAGAAATGTCTTTGTAGAAAATCTTGTAAAACTACTTTTATATTTGTCCCGTTTCCTCCACTTACTTAATTTTATAAAATTTCGAGAATTAAAATTTTGTAGAGCTTAATGTTTATGTTAGTTATACGCAGAACCCCTTGGAGAATTTAAATCGTTTATTTCTTTTTACAAAATAGAATCACCACCCTTCCCGTTACTGAAAATCTGTTTGGAATCGTAAAATAAATAATGTTATAAATCTAAGATATTATTTAATTATAAAAACCTTGAATTGCTTTTATGAATAAGAATATATTATGGACACTATTATCAAAAAAAAAAAAAATTATTTGATGAATAATCAATTTTTACAAGAATTGTTTTCATTTTTTCAGTTTAATTATAATAATTTTTAAAGTTTTAAATCTTTTAAAATTCTCTCTTACTTTCTAAAGGTTAAGTGCTATTGTTATTAAGCAAAAAGCATATTTACTAATCATAAATGGAAAATATTAGTACAGTTTATAGACGCCCAATATTTTGAAACTGTGTATAAATGTGCCGAATTTTGTAAATACGGACGTCCATATACAAAATTCTTAAAAAATAAGAGCGATAACTATAATAAATTTAAAGCCAAAGTACCAAAAATTCAATAAATATTAGATTACTGTGTAATTAAACATTATATAAAATTTTACAGATACATCCATCGTAGAAAAAGATTAGATAAACTTTTGTCAATCATTCAAGCTGTCAACACCTAAAATAAGCAGCTACCACAGCCACAAATAAAATATACTTTCCAAAAGTTTATTTGAGGAATATTAACTGATTTAAAGTTAACTTAATCAGATTTGAAAAAAATATTATTTACTTTAAGTTTAAAATATCACAGAATTTTAACACAAAATATGCATTTCTGTTGTATTTTAAACTTAAAGTAAATAATATTTTTTCAAATCTGATTAAGTAAACTTTAAATTAGATAATATTCCTCAAATAAAGTTTTGAAAAGTATATTTTATTTTTGAAAGACTTTTTTTAATAAAGAGAATAACATTACGATGACAATGGCGAGAACTAGTATACATGTTATATATATATATATATATATATATATATATATATATATATATATATATGTATATATTACTAAGTTTATATATATATATTACTAAGTTTTATATATATATATATATATATATATATATATATTACTAAGTTTATAAAAAATAAAAATTTGCTGAATCAGAGAAATGAAATAGCTATTTTGTGCCGTCATTGTCAAAAATTTTCCTTAAATAATATTTAAAAATAAAATTAAAAAGTGCAACCTGGTAATATACATACTTATATTAGATGTGAAAAAATAATTTTATATACTGTAAGAAATTCTATTACATTTACTTGTTTTATAAAAAAATATAGTCTATTAAAATTAACAGTGAAAATATTTTAAAGTTGTTTTTAAAATTGTAGTTAAATAAAACGTATTCTAACCTAAACACCCCTCTCAAAGTACTACCGGCACTTAAAAGAATCCAATAAAACACCTACAGTAAAATGAAATTAATAAGAAAAGCTAGAATATGTAGGTCATTAAATGACCCATGTCCTTTGTACATAACATGAGAAACTATATATTACTAAGTTCATAAAAAATAAAAGTTTACTAAATCAGAGGAAATGAATTAGCTATTTTTTGCCGTCATTATCATAAATTTTACTTAAATTTTTTACTTAAATTACTTAAATAATATTTAAATATAAAATTTTAAAAAATGTGACCTGGTAATATACATACTTATACTTGACATGAAAAAATAATTTCATACTGTAAGTGATTCTAATACATTTACTCGTTTTAAAATAAAAATATAGTCTATTAAAATTAAAAGTGAAAATATTTTAAAATTGTTGATAAATAAAACGTATTCTAACCTAAACATCCCCCAAAAATCTTTAAGTATACAAATAGAAAAAATGCCGTAAGAATTTTTGCCGTTAACGATAAATTTAAAAAAAAATCCAGACGACATGCATTTAACGGATGTCAGAATTCGTTGTAAAAATACATCCCTACCACTACCTAAACGTAACCCCGTTTTCAAACGTAGATGATAACTGATACAACAAAAGTTAATGAAAATGAACAGGCAAACACCCCTTGTCTGGATGAATGGATTTCCCTGTATCCTTGGAAACAGTAAATTATGATTTTTTGCAGTGACTTTGATACCCAGTAAATTTTAAAATAAGTTACTCCAAAATTCGCTTGAGGGTGAAATGGAACTAATGTCTTTAATTTAATTACAAAATTAAATTCGAAGCTTTTAGCTTCCATTTTGAAACATGGTTAGGACTGTGTAGCGAAAAACCATATTTTAAATCAGTTAATTTATAATATTAATGCTCTGTAAATTTACATTGAGCACTATTTTGTAAAAATAAAATATCTATAAGAACACCGGATTATATATCTTACTGTTCTTTTCTTTCTTTATATATATATATATATATATATATATATATATATATATATATATATATATATATATATGTGTGTGTGTGTGTGTGTGTGTGTGCTCATATGTATACAGTTATATTTACAAAACACGAACACACGCAAACATGCATATACATTATGTATGTGGGTAGCAATCCCTCTCTTATACAAGTTTCATTAAAAATGATTGACAAGGTACTGTTGTTAAGTTTTTTATTTAATTTTTCTTGTGTTCTTATAATTTTCTACTTTTATGGACATAAAGTAATGTAGAAATTGTCCAAATGATCAGTACAGTGCTGTTTGATAAAAGTGATTCACCTGATTTTTTTTAATAAATGCTCTTTTCTCCGATGAAACGAAAGATTATACTTTTAGGATGATTTTATTTTTACTTTTAACTGAATCTATGGATTGTTTTATGTATGTATCTAAAGTTATAGGAATCTTTTATTTTCCAAAATCGGTCCGCATATTGTGGCCGTGTTCATAGTTAATATTACTGAGTGTTCGCTTTTTCTTTTTTATTAATAATGCTTCCATTATTTTTATACTTACTTTTTACATGTGGATGAGGCTATTACATTTGTATCATCAACGAGTATGTGAGAATAGATTTTAGTAGGTTTTCATGTATATTTAAATGAGACGTAATTGAGCTTTGGTCAGAGTGAAGTAACGAGAGTCTTCTTGTTAGGCATGTTGTAGTATATCCGATATAATTATTTATAAATTTGAATTGATCAGGAACGCAATTCCTTTAAGGACATGTGAATTCGTAAAATAATATTGGTTCTCTGTAATTTGGATCTTGGAGGTGAGTTATTATTGTTGACAATGAAGTTAGCAGTTTTAAATTTATTATCATTTTTATAGTAGATAATTTAATTTTCGACTGGAATTGTGTATTTCTTTATGATGTTTCCAACTGAAGATTCATCCTGCTTAAAGTTACCATACATTTGATCTTTATGATAAATGTTAATGCTATTGTTTTTATGTGTATATTCAGAATTGCTATTGGTTACCTTAGAAAGAAAAAGTCTAATCTAGAGATCTATGATGTGTATAGCGTTCGTTTCACGTTGTTAAGTTCTTTAAAGAAAATTGGACGATGATTTCCCGTGCGTTCTTATGAGGAAAGTTTTTATGACGCCTATTTTATATCTAACAGGACATTGATTTGTAAATATTAAGGTGGCAAGAGTTTCTAAATTCCTACACCACTTCATTTAAATAAAAAAGATTCTATGAATTATCCGAATTCCATTTATTAAGCATGGCTCTTATTTAGTTTTCATTTTACTTTTATTACAACGCTCGACTCCTTTATTCATTTTTGAAAAGTCAAGTCAGTGAAAAGAGGTGAAAGAAAATTGAACCTGAATCTGGCATCATCAGAGATATTTGATGAGCATTATTGTTTTTTTATTTGTTGAACCTGAAAAGATTTTTTTTAAATAATTTAAAAACATTAAATCATGTACACTTAATAACTATAATTTAAATCGTTTTACCAAGGGAAATAATTGAAAAAACGTTTTCAGAGTTGCCTCCCTTTAAATTATTACTTTTACGTATTCACACAATACAAGTAAAAATTTGTCATTTATTTGATTGATATTAACTTCAGCATACCGATTCCGAGTTTCATAGACGGACATGTTCGTCCATTTTTCAGAGGATGTCAGCAATTGTATTATTATATTTTTCGATTTATCTTTTTTATGCATTTATCATTGTTTTTTTTCTCGTATTGTTTGTCTACGTGTGTGGGTTTGCGCGCGTGCCACTATGCGCCCGTCTACGCGGATTTGCGTACGTATCACGATCATTTGTCTTTTACTTCCTTTACTTTGCTTTTTTTTTTACACTCACTCCTTACTTTTTTCTCTCTTTTTCCATCTTATATATATATATATATATATATATATATATATATTACATTATGAGTACTCTTCTTCTCCCACTACCTATGGGTAAATAGCAGGACAGACCGGGTTCTATAGAAAGAAATGTCAACACTGCGGGAAAAAATCTACCTCGTCAGTCATGTATCGAAAGATACATGATCGCCTAAACGTGTATCATGCATGGCACATACCTAATATATATATATATATATATATATATATATATATATATATATATATATATATATCTTCATTAGGCTATTATTTCCTTTTCTTATTTGGTTTAGTGATATCTTGAATATTAATTGTATGAATGTATTTATTATAGTTTGAATTTATGTGCATATGACTGTATATATATCTACTCATATAAACGCGCGTACACAGCCACATGTCCACTTATCTCTGTACTTTGTTATTAAGAAACTAGTGCATAAATAGTAAAGTTTTTTTAAATATTTTTAGGGTAATAGTTATGGTTGGTCTGATATATAGAATGTTTTCTTTGTTATTTGAATATGTAAATATAGTATATACTCCAGTACGCATGATGCACGAACGCATATATATATATATATATTGGATTCCAAAAAAAATTCGCTTGAAGATGGAACAGAGCTTGGTACTTTAATTCAATTTAATTCAAATAATTATATTGAAGTTTTCGGCTCTTGTTTTGAAACATGAGAACTCTTATGTAGCGATGGAATTATATTTTTAAATAAAATAATATATATACAAAATATATATATATATATATATATATATATATATATATATATATATATACGAACGCATATATATATATATATATATATATATATATATATATATATATATAATTATTATTTATTTAAAAATATGATTCCAACTATATATATATATATATATATATATATATATATATATATATATATATATATATATATATATATAATTGTTAAATAATGTATAGTGTATGTGTATTAAATATTTGCTTATATCATGTTATCATTCATCTAATGTTTCATGTTAATAGCAGTATTTGTTTTTGAGCATAGTGTTATATATTGAGCTATTATGGGTGGTTAGGTTTGTTTTGTATCCAGTTGTCTGTGTGTGCGTATATATATTTATATGTAAATACACATAAACGCGTATAGGTGTATATGGTTAATATTTGTTCATTTATTTATTTATTAATAATTTATTTTTTAAAACATTTACTTCATTTATTTAAAGTTTATATTATATTTATTTTATTTGTTTATTTTTAATTAGTGTTTAATTTGTGTTTAGATAGAAAAATAAGTATACAATTTTTACCATTATTACTGTATGAGGCTTCTCTTTTTATAATCTCCCATTTGATTTTAGTGGGGATATTGTTTTCTTTTTGGCTCCATATATATTTTAATAGTGTTGTATTGCTTGTGTATTTTTTCTTTCGAAGGATATTTTGCAGTTATAATATCTTTCTTTTAAGTTTTTTTTTTGTGGCGACTATGTAATGTTTTGTCTGTTATTAGTTATGATAGCTTTGTACATTATGTTGTTGGTTAAACATTTATTGTTAAGTGGGCAATTTTCTTTGTTTTTGCAGTTACATTTGATGGTGTTATTTTACTGGATGTTGTAATTGTTATTGGTTTGAGAGATGACATCATTGTCCACTTTTATATTTACATACGTTCTATCCTTAATATTGAATATTTTACGCCATAAATATAGCATACCTTAAAAATATATATATATATATATATATATATATATATATATATATATAGGACGTTTCATTTCCCAGTAATTTGTCATTTCACCATTTCAGAAATATTCATTTATATCTACATTTATATATATGTACTCGTGTGTGTATGTGTGTGCATTTGTAATTAAAACAATCCGTCGTAAAATCTATATGAAAAGCCAACAGCAAACTGCCAATGTTTGGCATATAATATAAGACACAAAGAAATTATGAAAAATGCAAGCGTGAAAAAGAGAAGTGGCTCAACAAAAAGTGTGCAAAAATAGTAAGAATGTGTATTGCAGATAAAGTAGATATGCATGAAAGAATGAGAGAAATTTAAAGGATAAAATACATACTGATCAACGAGATGCATAAATCCAAGGGAAAATACTTCAGATACAGCGGAGAACTCTTCTAGGACGAAAGAAAACGACCTGCAATACACAGAAATATTGAAGGATTGAAATATTAAAATCAGAAGTGAACTCAGCATGGACCAATCTGAACAAAAATCAGCCAACAAGACACCAGATAGAATTGTAATAGAGATGTTGATAACTTGAGATGATTTCAGCATTGCCAAAATTACAAACATGATAAATAAAATATACAACAATAGTGTGATATAGCAGAAAAGCTAGGTGGATCCATTGCCTAAACTCGGTGCAAATGAATGTGAACTCCATCAGACAATCAGCCCAATGAGCCACATAACAAAACTTATCATCCGAATTGGGATGAATAGACCGCGCGGCAGAATTAGACTCGAAATAGCACAAGAAGAGTGCGGTTTCCGTAAAGACAGTGTGAGAAGGAATTCTAAGAATGATATCAGAAAGAACAATGCAAATGATGCAAAGGATGTATACCTATGTTTTAAAGATTATGATAAAGTACGTCACAAAGAACTATTGAAAATGCTACATAAGCTTGATGTATTTAGGAAAGACATTAGAATTATCCAGAACTTATGTTGATTTCAATAAATAAATAAAGACAGAAAGGAGTGTATATGATAAGGATGTGTCTTTTTACCAGACTTATATGCAGAAACGCCATCCTGAGAGAATTAGAAATCCTAGCAGGATTCATTATTGGCGGCCACAAATGTTTGACAGAAACGAAACTGTAGGAATTCCTACGGAACGTATTACAGGAAAGCGAGAAGAAAAGTATCAATTGTAAGAACCTAGAATGTATGGTTGCCAAAAGGCAAATTAGAAATTGAAGATGCCAAACTCAATCAAGGACAAAATTTTAAATATTTGGGAAAACGCGACAAATATTTGGGAAAACCCGACAACGAAATCCGAAGAAAGATGCCTTCCAAAGGCTAAGCATAGAATTAAGAAAGAGGAAAATTTCATTAGAAACAAAGAATACTGAACTGTTACGTCAATTTTCTTATATGGCAGTGAACGCTGGACAATCTCATCATAGATAAAGAAGGGACAAAAGAAATGTGGTTCTACGGAAGAACACTGATAATAACATGGACGGAACATGGGAGCAACGACAAAGTTTTGGAAAAAATAGAAACAAAAAGCACACTTGGACTTAAGATCATGAAAAGACAGTTGACATTTTTAGGACATATAATGAAAAAAGAGAGCTTAGAAAATTTGAAACTCACAGGACATATTGAAATCGAAAAAGACAGAGGAAAACAGTGCATAACCCCTGCCTAACGAGCTTGTATAAATGATTAGCAGAACAGAGATTAGAAAAAGATAGCAAAAAGGCAAACTTTATTAAAATTTACAAAGAAAAGGAAAATATGGAAAGCCATGATTGCCAACGTCCTGAAGTAACACGCCACATAGAAGAATAAGAATGTTCCCAAATTTGCAAGTTTTCGCCTCGTTAAAACATTTTACAGAGGCCGTTTATGAAACCCGATAGACCTGTGTTTCTTAACTGGTGCGCCCGGATGCACTAATGCGCTCTGAAAGATAGCCACTTGCATCCCAACTTAATAGAAGAGTAAGTTATTCATTATTTTTATATCGAAAAAAAATCTTTATTTTTAGAAAGAACTAGTGACACCTAGCAAATAGATTTCATATCTAAGTCAAGTCTTTATCATTTGATATTTTAAACTGGAGGCTAAATTGCTTAATCTTTAAGAAAGGGTGAATAATCCTTTCCCTTTTACCTTCTACCCGGGATTTAAATCAGTCAATATAGACGTCTCTAAAAATAAATAACAGGTTCTTCCTCTAAATGAAAACTTTGCAGTTTAAATGTACAATATAATGCCTTACAAATAAATATTTATTTCAGGAGAGACTTCTTTCTTATGTTTATGCTTCTTTTTTCAAATTTCATGACTACTTTTTCCTTATTAAAATGTCAAGTGTGACTCCCAGAATTTTAGTTATTCTAAAAGAGCAAAACTGAATTAAAAAAAAAGATTGAGAAACACAGCCATAAGCAAGTTATTATTTGTTTTGTTTATTCTATTACTTTAAAACTGTAACTGTTATTTGAAAAAAATATTTCAAAACTTCATCAACGCCAGTGTTACTTTAATGCAATCGAGTTTAAAGTGAAAAGGACATATTGACAAGAAAAAAAATGTTGAGGAAGTAGAAAATGTTACGTACCTTGACAGTTCCATCGGCGTTGTGTGATGGATAGCAAGTGGGACTGGTTGACCATTATTACTGCGTGTTGAGTTCAATTTTTGGTTGTTTTTCAATATTTATAGTTTGTGGCAAAACCAAATCGGACAAAGTATGGAAGAGCAAGAATTTTCCCTCTGAAAACGAAACTTCACGTTTCCATAATGACTACGAAATCTGACCGTTTCAGACCACACAGAGGAATTCATTTGACACTAGATTAAAATCCTGGACATCAAATGGAATGACCACAAGTCAAATGAAGAGATCAACAGTTCCATTGTTTATCAACATTTACAAACGTCGCTTTCATGTCTTCAAGGTTTACAAATCAAGTGATTGAATAAACGCTAATAGGCTAATAAACAAGAGAAGTCAATTCAAGAGGATCTGGTAAAAGACAGTGGTGAGGGACCTTCGATTAATCTAAAAAAGGAGGAAAGACACCAGCAGACTACCAGAGGAACTTATATGGCGAAGTATCTCATGGGTCACAGAGTATGAGTGAGTTAAAAATTATTTAACAGCTATAAAACTTATAAAATATTTAGAAGAAAATATTTCATGTACATACACAAAAATACACAGTAATTGTTCTAAAGGCTCGTAAATTAATTTCTTCTTAATCTATAAATCGGGGTGTGGTTTAAGTTTTAATAAATATTACATAGCAAAATGCAAATGTATCTTCCGTGTTATTTTTGTAAACAATAATAAATTACATTTAATTTTTTTAATTATTTCTAATTCCATTTAATGCATCTATGCATATATATCTCACTGCAAATAAGAAGACAGATTTTAACGTCACTAAATGATAAATAAATACTTTTTAACTAAGTTGAATAGAATTCAAATTGTTTTATTTACAAATGAAACGTATTAGAAATTTTGCTACTCTTCAAAATTGAAATTGCACATATTTTTCAATTAAATTTTAGATATATTTATATCTGTAGAATATTTTCATCCATATTAAAACTTAGAAGCATTTATCAAGAATTTAAGAAATTCTAAGAATTTTAAATGAATTTCCATTCGATTGAACGGAATTCAAATCATAAATTTTTAAAAGAAAATTTTATTAATAGGAAAAATAATCTCAGAAACTAGAATTAAAGGGAGGTTACTTTTCCTTTAAATGCTATCAATTTATATTTGTAAACACAACAAACAGAAAACAAAGCATATATTTTTTATGTGGGGAAAAACGCTGATGCTGTAAATCACATTTTGATTGAATAAAGCAAATTCATCCAAAAGTAATACAAAAGATGGTGCAGCGTTTTTTTACGTTTTTTTTTTTTTTTAAATTTTTTGTTTTACTGGGGAATATGCAAACTATTTGGGTTCAACGACATAAACAAATAATTTGTAATGTTCTTGAAATTTAAATACTGCTGATTTGAAGACTCAGACAGACCACCTGTTCAAGCAAGGAGAAAAATGGCAGTGTCCGTGAACAATAATTCCGTAAAATTGTGGATGGTAAAAACTGGTAAAACAGCAGAATGAATGAGTGTTGAAAATATCAGAACCTTGCCCAAGAACTTAAAAAAAACCCCCAAAAAACTGACAGATATGAAAGTTGATTTGTCTCAAAGAATCTCTAAACAAAAATCGAGGAGAGGTTGAAACTGTTCAGAGAAAGATCGGTGAGAATGTCGATAATTTGATTTGCTATGAAATAATCTCCAGTAGAATTCTGTTATGAAGATAAAAGGACATAAAATGAGTTGTCGTGTCTGTCAAAGTTGAGAAACATGGAATTTGACAGTAGTGGTTGATGGCGTTGTGGACGATGGTGGGAACATTTACACTAATGAACATCAAAGTATTGTGTTATTTTTACAATCAACGTATAAAGGAAATGATTTTTTAAAAATAGCATTATTATTTGTGAAGATTTTAATTCTATTTTTATGTGTTTTATGTGTATTGGACAATACATTAATCAAAATTTATTATTTTGCTTTTATATATATATATATATATATATATATATATATATATATATATGTGTGTGTGTGTGTGTGTGTGTGTGTGTGTGTGTGTGTGTGTGTGTGTGTGTGTGTTTGTTTGTTTGTTTGTTTAAGGAAATATTTACTGCTATGTTGTTCGAACAGATCTTCTGAACATTTTTCTGGAGATTTTTTGCATGTGCATTCGGATTCGGAACAGGACAATTTGGTGAATTTTCCTCAAATTTTTCTTAATTGATATCCTTTTAAAGGCAATCAACTAAACTCTGTACTTGGTTTAGATTACACGGCATGCTTGAGTCAATTTTCAAGATCCATTGTAGATTTTTATTAGATCCGATAAAATGTTAGCATCAGACACACGGATAGACCTTATAAAATATTTAAACATTTAAAACCAAATTAAATAAACGTCATATTACAAATATTCTTGGCAGATGATTTTCTTAAAAATTCTTATTAATATCGATATTAATGAATAGTTTATAAAGATAAATATTTTCATATATAAATAAAACATGTTTGAAAGCAAAATGACAATGAACAACTGATGACATCAATACATTCTACCGAGTGATAAAATCGATCAAATCAGTTCAGAAAATTGCGCCTATGAAGATGATATTAGTTTCAGTTGTTCAGAACATGAGTAAAAGGTCCTGAAGTCATTCGTATATAGAATGGAAAAACATTAGAGATAAGTGGTTCAATTCTGAATTTGAGAATTCTACGGAGAATTATAATTGTTTGAAGAGAATTGAGCTGACATTGGACATTAGAAATCTGTGATAACATATACTACTACTAATAATGTTACTGTTGTTAACACGAGAAACAATTTGTGAGATTATTTAGAAAGCATGTCGTATAACCGCCATCTAAAAACCGCTACTATTAATCATAGCAATGGCGTCATCTTTCAAGTTAAATGTTTGAATTTAATGATCGATAAAGTAAGTAATTATTTCATATTGTCCGATCCAATAAGTCATTAGTTATACACAAAATAATCTCTTTTTTTCTTTTCCTTGCACGAAGCAAAGGAGAAAAGTAAAATTGGCAAACATTTCCTTTCTGATCTTATAGTTAGGTGTCACATTTTTTTGTAGATCTCTCACAGCTAATTGTATTACAATGGCCAGTAAATTGCCTTATAACCTCTCTTAATAAACAAAAAAACCTCGGAGTTTCCTGGAAAATATCTTTATCATTTTAAGTATTCTTCTTGTATTACAAATGATTTAGGTGCAAGGATATTAAATGCCGTATAAAACTTGAACATAGCAGTTGCCGTTAATTTTAAATTATTTATTTCATTTGTTGGCTCACCTGTTGTTAATAAAGGATTTTGATGGACAATCTTCAATTATTCAAATGAACAATTTTATTTCTCTAGGTTTTTTTTTTATAAAGACGTCATTTCTTCTGCTGAAATATCCGAGACCTTTTGAAATTGTTTTTTTGTTTTTAAGAAACATTACAGGAAATCTTATTCGAATGTATCTTTTGAACATTCCTCCTTCCTGTGATTTCTTTTCAATTGAATTCGGATTTGAAGTTGTTCTTTATAAGAACAGGGAAATTTGAGGTATTTTTTTTTTACAATATTTTTATTAATTATGGCCAATTCTGCTGAAGTCATTGTCATTAAGCGAAACTAAAATTTTCGATACACTGAACTTGATGAATAAAAGTCGTAGAAAAATGTAATTCGTATTCTTGTTGGTTTTCAGCAAATAAAGGTTCTCTGGGCATTTCGAAAAAGAATCTCCAAATAATGAGATAACAATTATCTTCAAAGGATCGTACATAATCAATATGAATTCCTAGCCACGAAGAATCCGACTTTCGGTAAGAGTGGATTTCTTCACGACGTTACAAAGCACGTCTGTTAATATGTGCCACAATATATTTTTCTTTAAGTGTCCAATAGGCAGAGGTTGAAAATTTCATTCTACAGATATCAGGCTGTCTTTCCTTGAATTATTTTAAGAGTGGAATCTGAAAAGACTTTAAAATCGTGTCATTTTGGGAAAATATTAAGCAATGAAAACACACTTCCTTCTTAAATAAAACTGACAATCTTTTCCCATCTTTTCTTCTTGAGACAATGAAAAGCATTTTTAATTACTTACTTCTTCATAAAATGTCTTTTTAAAATTGTTTTAAATGTCATTCATTGTACATGGATAGTGTTTCAAACAATCTAACGAATTTCTGGTTCCGGTTTGATAAATGACAACTTCGTCCTGTCAAGATGAATATCTAATTTAAATCCAAAAATAGCGTAGGTTGGGATAAATTAGATATAAACCTTGACAGGACGCCACGGCATAAGCGTGTTTAGAAGAATGTAGATATAATTATAACAAATTAAAATAGTTACACAGAAGTGTAATCTGTTCGTTGTGTGAACTATTTTTTTAAGGAAATAAAACACTTAATGGTTGGGTTGAAGAGTGTATTTTCGTCCATGTAATATTTCATGGAACTTCATAGAGCAAAGGTTTCATTTTCAATTTAACTGTAGTTTCATTCTGCCTGTATTAATGAATTATAAGAATCTGCTTTTTATTATTTTTGCTTAAATTTGTGTATCTTAATAATTTTATAGTAAAGAATTATCTTTTAGGTTGGGATCAAAATGGATTAAAAAGAAATCTATTGTTCAACAAGTACATTCAGTTTTCTTGTATTTTTATTTCTTTATAATAATGCTATGTCACATGAGAGAGGTTTCAGTAAAAATGGTTTTTACTGAATTGAAAAAGGAATTGATGGAATCATTCCATAAAGCACTTTTTTCAGTGCAATATGAGCTCTGGTAAAAACATTTATAGGTTTGATAATATAAACTGTGCTAATAATGGTCAATTCACGAAAGGGTATCGTACAATCTGTAAATTCAATTTTTCTTTCTCTTGAAATTCTTTGGCAAACATTAATAAACGTAGCAGTCATAAGACGTCAAAAGGACGGGTTTTCCCCTGACACCGCTTTTATTAGCTACCTTTACTCTCCGGCAATGTTTATTGCTTTAAAAAGCGATTATTGGAAATGAAATAAAACTCAAAAACATGATGAAAATTAATTTATACATTGTCTTGTTCTTGAGAATTGACAACAAAAATATTAAACAGTATTTATTAGAATATATACATGGAATACTTTGAGGAAATGGCATTAGAATCTATATCTCTAAAGCCAACTCTATGGTTAAGGTACGTAGATGACACCTTCATACTCTGGCCACACCAGGAAGATGTTCAGGTTCTACTGGACCATGTGAACTCAATAAGACCTTCGATACAGTTCATAATGGAGAAAGAGAGTAACAACACATTCCCATTCCTGGATGTTCTAATATCTCGAACAGAGCATGGGTTTAAGACATCCGTATACCGTAAACCGACATTCACCGGACAGTACCTCAATTTCAACTCCCACCATCCATACAGCGTAAAGAAAGGTATCGTCTATTGCTTACAACACCGAGCAAAAGTCATAAGTGGCGATCCAGAGACCTAGATAAAGAATTGGTCAGTATCAGTAGTACCCTACAACGTAACAACTACCCAGGGTACATGGCAGCAGCCCCCAAAAACTAGGATAGGCGGGTACAAGAGGAGGAGGACAACAACACTCAGAAAACAGTCTGCCTGCCTTATGTGAAGGGGTTATCAGAGAAAATACAAAGGATCTGCGGTCCATATAACATCAGGACAACCTTCAAAATCTTGACGACACTACGCAGATATCTCTCCCAAGTAAGACCCCCCTACTAGAGGAGAACATGACTAAAGATTGTGTGTACTCTATCCCATGCAGCTGCGGAAAGGAATATAAAGGAGAGACAAACGCCCCCTCATGGTAAGGCTTCAAGAACACCAGAAAGCTGTAACACGAGGGGAAAAAAAATCTCCTGAGCCGACCAAGCATAGAAATAAATACAATATGGGAACCAGTAATAAGGAGTGCCAGAGAAAAGCAATGATAACAACATAGTTGCAATATGATTTCTGGTAAAAACATGAAATGATAACAGCAAAATTGCAATATGAGCACTGGTAAAAATGGTTGCTGAAGACATTATGTTTATAATACCCAGAAATTCATACCCTCAAGGACACATGGCACAGTGGATAAAGGCGTTGGTTAGATCCAGTGACAGGACCTAAAAGAGAGTGAGTTCAATACCCGGTTAAGGCAGTGGAGTACTTTCAGAGGGAAATTAACAGGAGATAACTGATAACTGACATCCATCAAACATGGCACGTGGAACTAGAACAGTCTACCCCGGTGTGCGAAATAAAGGGTTCAGTTCGACATTCCAACCACCTGAAGAAGGCCAGAGCGTACAGCGGCCGAAACGTTGTGATAAATATGGCGACAACGATGAGGACAATAGTCCGAATAATGTAAATAATGTACATAATACCTCATTAGATTGTTTATTTACAAGAATAATTTTATATTTACAACATTCTAAAAACTAATACAATTAAAACAAATGCAATGCAATATTTGTCATTTACCAATTTATAAAAAAATAAATGTGAAAATATTTTTTATTCATGAATTTCGAGTAACTGTAGATTTCTGCAAGTGTCATGCAAAATTGTTTTATCGCCCCCCCCCCCGTCATTGAAGCTTTGAGAAAAGATTAAACCAGAAAATCTGTCTGTTTAGTGATGTTTGTTTTTCCTGGATGTTTCTGAAATTAGTTTCCTCATTTTTGTTTTATAATAGGCCTGTAATCTTTAATACTACATTCATTTCCCTGTCCCACCCAAGTACCTTTACAAGAGACAAATGTACTGCTACCATATATGGGCAGGAACTTTCTTGTTTTCACATTCCAGTTTTGATAGACTCCAAAAGTGACTCCACCTCCTTGTGCGGGTGTGAATTTTTTTCCCAATCTCCAAACACCTTTCCCATAGACGAAATGCCGCAAGCCACTCACCGTTCAGACGATCTATATTCCTTAGTTTGACCTTCACGCCTAACACCCGTCATGCTATCCACATTGTAGC
Source organism: Acanthosepion pharaonis (assembly GCA_903632075.3). Taxonomy (NCBI): domain Eukaryota; kingdom Metazoa; phylum Mollusca; class Cephalopoda; order Sepiida; family Sepiidae; genus Acanthosepion; species Acanthosepion pharaonis. The sequence goes on from CAHIKZ030002911.1 coordinate 1,445,450, forward strand.
GAGCCACCCTCATTCACTTTGTATTCTATTGTAAGTTCCCCTCAAGCAACTTCCTCCCACAAACCGTTGTTTTGTCGAACCGACTCCCAAGAGGATGCTTCCCTGATCAATGCAATCTTAATTTGTTCAAATTGTGGAGTTAACCGTTATCTTCCTCTCATATCCCCATAAACTCTGTCTTTTACTCTGTAACCTTGAGTGGCTCTTGGGTCTTGTACAGAGTGAACATTATTGTAAAAAAACACATTTATTATACACCCGATTATTAAAAATATGTTTTACGAAATATCCCTTCCCATATTCCAAGAATCTTCTTCGATATTTACATTTGGAGGGGTGGGGCGCTTTTTGAATAGTATAGATGTTTGCCATCTTTCAAGATCTCATTTTAAACCCCCTTCCCATTTCCTTCAATCAAGTTTTTATTTTTCATTTTTAGCCGCATTATACTGCTCATATAGTAACCTTTAATATACTTCAGTTTTCGAGTAAAATTAATTTTTAGAACTTTTTACAATATCCTGATACAAAAATGGATTCCAAAAATGAAACCTTTGACATTTAAATTGATTCTTGCTTTCATGTTTTAGCCTACAACATTCATATAATGCTTACAGTATTCGTGTTAAGTGTCGAAATCGTCTGTTAAAAGCTGTAAACATTAGTATCATGTGTGAAAAAGAGTAAATATTGGATAAATTTTTGTTTAAGCAAAGTATAATTTGCGCTCCATGACATTTACTGTTTTTAGAGCAGCTTTATTCCGGTTGTATTTTATTTATTTTAAATGGCCTTCACTGCTCGAATGTTGAATCAGTTTCCGGGTAATATTTGAATTGATTTATGGAGCTCACTAGAGCGTCTGATGTAGAGATTAGACTTGTGTTTGTCATCTGTTTGGACACGAATCCCATAAGTCTCATTTGTTGCTTGAACATTAATCTTAACTCTTTTATTGAGGTCTCTATAATTTGTGTAAATCTCAGTCCTCTTTGAATCTAAAGTACAGTTACTGGAACAACAATCAGAATATGAAATTATCATCTGGGTGTACAACAGAAAAGAAATAGTTGCAAATATATTGCTTCGACCAACCCACTCACAGCAATATGCGTCACACAGGCGATTCCATATTTTATAAGCACATTGGTATTTCTTGTTCTACCTTTCTACTTTAATTGCTTCATTGCTATCGAAATTAATATTAATAATAGTTATGTGGTGGCAATAGCGTAATAATATTTTTAATAAATATTGTTTTCTAAATTCATTAAAAAAGCCCTATGAACTTTTATTCCAACCCAATACTGAAATGGTGGCAACAGCGCATTACTATTTTAAGAACAATTTAAATAAAGATAGAATTTCGTATGCATTTGTGAAAGAAGCAACCTGTCGGAAAATGCCGTATGTTAACAAGTCGAGATATGTAACTATTTTAAAACCGGAAGTTTACTCTCCAACTGAAGTTCCGACGTTTATTCTAGAAATTATTTTAATGCTTTCCTGTTTATTATAATATTCTACAATCCATTGTGCTTGATTTATGCTTTGTTTCTCTTTTTGAATTCTTCAGTGCCTATTTTACAGCTACCATCTTTAAGAGTTCCTGCTTTTCCAAACATTTTTTAGTTTCTCTTGAATATTTGCACCTAATAGAACAAGAAATATCAAACTCGTCTCGTCACAGACATTCACTGACATTGTAACATACCTACTGGTTATTATTGCAAATTAACATCTTTTCTATCGATGGGCCTCAATCCGTGTTCAATATTGAGGAATTTCCGAAAGTCGAAAATGCCAAAGAGGGTGTTAAAATAAAAGGCGTATGAAAGCAGCTTTAAAAATACGAATTAATGAAGAATAAGTAATGATACATATAAGCTTTTCATGAAAACACGAATCCAGTTTAAAAAAAGGTCACAGGCACAAAAAGTCACAGAAAAAAATGAATCAAGACAAGGTTAGTACACAGCGGACAAAATTCCAACCTCTTATCCAAAAAGTGGAAAAAATCCGAGTCTCATAAATAAATTGACAATTGAAGGAACTTTTAATTCAAATTTTAATGTGAAATTGAGGCTTTCTTCACATAAAGTCGTCTCTTATGGTATACGGGAACCTCTAACTATGAAATCTATTAGATACATGACATATAATTGTTAGAAAACGGTTTTTAGAGGTTGGATCAATTTACTATAAATTTCTGTTGCAAACAGAGCGGACCCATAAATTCATGAAGTTCCCGAGAGAAATAGATGACTTTATTACAGGCCACCATAAATTGTGACATTCTTATGATTGTTTTTTTAACCAAAATTGTGACTTTTTCCCAATGAAAATGTGTTTCCGGAAAACACATATCAGCTTTCAGTAAGAAAATGCCTAAAACTGCATTTAAATTAAATAAAATAAATAATGTATTTTTCTTGGTCGAAAAAACCAAAAAGATTCAAAATGCTCATTTACATCTAGTCTAATTTCACATATAAAATCCCTTCGACTATTTTATTATCTAAATTATCAAGAACTTTTCAAATGGCATAAAATTATTTCGTTTTATACCCTATGAAAATATCTACTCCGTTTTTTATGGCATTTATTACTTAATTCTGATTTGAAAAGAACTACCTTTTCCTGTTCTGATATTTTACTTCTGTTTTGATGCTTAACACATTGCAACGAAAAACATTTTGCAAATTATGACAAGTCAGCTTATCTTATTTGATGATAAAAGGTTCGGTTTGAAATTCTAATCAGCTGAAGAAGGCCGAGGCGTACAACGGCCGTAAACTTCGTGAATATGACAACAAGAAAAACATTCTGGACCATGTAACTATTGTAAATGGTCATTTTTATATTATGAAAATATGAAATAAATATCCGAATTGTAAAACAAAATAGTAAAAATATGACCGAATTTTTTTTAAATCAGACATCAATCAATTCTTCACTTAAGTCAAATTTAAAACTTAATCCTGATTATCAAAAATAAAAAAAAAATGAAATAATCTGTTATTTTTCTAACAGCCTCAACAAAAATCAATCATTCATTTAACATAAAATCGGGAAAGGTTTTGTTCTTTTCTTTCTGTCATCTGATCAGCCCTCCTTCTGAAACACTCGCTAAGTGCCTCTTGAATATGTTCAGTTTTGTCTGCAGACATTTGTATAATCCCCACAGACAAATCGATCATTTCGAAAGTTCTCTCAATCGATATTTTTACATTGGCACTCGATTAAATTTGTCCAAGGCAATTTTGATTGAAGAATTCAGATGACAACCTTAAAAACGCTGCTTTTGTGGTATGAAGGTGATATGATTCTACACTACAAAATTCTACTTTATTATCTATAACAGTTTCACCTGGATTTCCGTCTTGCTTTTATCTCTGATAAAGTTCAATTGTATGTTTGTTTCAAGGCAATCCCACCCACCTCTGTCCGCCATCTTATGTGTACATAAAAGACTGCCTAACAGGAAATCCCAAATGTCTAAAAGTGATTGATTAACTCCAGATAATTTATATTACACATGTTTTGGGAATTCCGCGAGTACAAAGCAATCATTTTCAAGATTTAATTACTACAGACTGTTGATGGCTTCCATATTTACTTTCGGAATTACATGAATGGACTTCACATTAATAAGTTCATGAAGAGTCAACTCAAATAATTTATGTTTACAGAGTAGTAATGTCAGGTATGTTTTTCTTGCATTACTAGGATGAGAAATAATGCCCAAATAAAGGTATGTCCGTAAAATTAGAATAACACTTTTATTTCATAGCATTATGTATGAGGATGGGATAAATATAAAAAACGAAAATACTTTTGATGTAATCACTTCCTCTTTCTCACTATATATTCAAGTGCATGGGCGCACTCGCGTGAACACACTCAACACCTTACAGTACAATGAAAAGTGCATATAAAAAAGAAAAATAAAGAAGAATAAACAGTCAATTGTTGATAATACCTGACGAGTGGATGGAGTGAATTCCGAGGGGTCCGTCTATGAAACTCTGAATTTGGGAGGCTGAAGGTAACATCAATCAGCTGACAAAACTTTTACTTGTATTAATTCTCCTCTCTCTCTTTTCTCTCTCAATCTCTCTCTCTCTCTCTCTCTCTCTCTATATATATATATATATATATATATATATATATATATATATATATATATATATATTTGGTTGGATAGATGTGAGTATGTGACCCTGAGTTTCACGCTTTAGCGATCGTCAGACAAACTGATTAATGTTTTAAAAAATTTGGGTTTATGTAGATTGCGTGTATTGGTGTTATTGTGGAAGTGGCGGGGGAGATTTCGTCGTTTTGTCATTCATCGTACTAACGCAAACATCGTTGTATGCAGACACATATACATACTTGATCGTCCGTCGGGACTCATACATATATAAACATATGTAGACAGTTTCGGCTATGACACATGTATGTATACGGGTGGTGTTATGTCTATACATACGCTTTTGTATGTTGAAATGATGAAATTTAAACATTGGAAGTGTGGCGGAAATGTCTCGT